>CABHPQ010173665.1:0-43060 GCA_902168405.1 Peromyscus aztecus | reverse complement strand
ACACAGTGTACCGCCAAGTCCTGCCAGTTTCTTCTACACTGTATCCAGATTCTACTCCGCTTCCTTGTCACCTGCCTTCCTGTGTCTCACCTTCCTTTTGGCTCGGTCTTCACGCTGTTCCCCAGATAATCTTATTACACTATAAATTGGATTTTTTTTTCACTTTCATACTCAAAAACTGTCATTTATAGCCCTTATAGTTTAGGTAGTTCTGTAAGGTCTTCAGTGATCTGGCTGTACACTAAATAACTTCAGTCCTCTTATCTCATCCCAGTACTCACCTCCCTCCTGCTGCTGCAGATACTAAACTACCTGGTAATCCTTACATTACTATATATTCTTACATATTTGCACCTTTAAAGTGTGTGTGTGTGCGCATGCGCTGCTATGTGTGCTGCTGTGTGTGTGTGTGCTGCTGCTGTGTGTGTGTGCTGCTGTATGTGTGTGCTGCTGTGTGTGTGTGTGTGCTGCTGTGTGTGTGTGCTTTGTGTGCTGTGTGTGTGTGCTGCTGTGTGTGTGTGTGTGCTGCTGTGTGTGTGTGTGCTGCTGTGTGTGTGTGCTGCTGTGTGTGTGCTGCTGTGTGTGTGCTGCTGTGTGTGTGTGCTGCTGTGTGTGTGTGTGCTGCTGTTGTGTGTGTGCTGCTGTGTGTGTGCTGTGTGTGTGTGTGTGCGCGCGCGCGCGCGTGCTGCTGTGTGTGTGCTTTGTGCACACTATGGTCAGAGGACAGTTTGTGGAGTTCATTCCTTTTATCATGTGTATTCTGGGAATCAAACTCAAGTCATCAGGAGTATTAGCCAGTTGCCCTGTCTTGCTTTTTGGTAGATTGTTCTTTCTCCCCAAAATGGTATTCTGGCAAATGCCTTTTAAAATTTGTGTGTGTGTGTGTGTGTGTGTGTGTGTGTGTGTGTGTGTGCACATGCCTACATGCACACACGAAGTCAGAAAGCAGTTTGTGTGAATTGATTCTCTCCTTCCACAATGTTGCTTGCACTTGGCGGCAGGAGCCCAAATTTACCCACTGAGCCCCTTGAACCAGACCTCCCCCTGCTTTTTAATTCCACAGGAACTTTAACTGAAAACAGTGTATCTATAGATTGTAAAATACTTAAGTAATGTATATAGTTAAAAAAAAATCTGCCGTTTACTATGTAAACTTCATTATCTCTTCCTACAGATAACATCTGCTGACAGTTTGGTGTACACTCTGCAAGATGTGCTGCCCTGCATTTCCCTGCATATGTGTGTGTGTAGATGCAGGGAACCAATACGCCTTGGCAGCTCTCTTCATTTCTTTTACCCCATGGTTAATCACTCACCAGGTCTTACTGATTTTATCTCCTGGAATCTAACTCTGGGTTTCAATCTCTGCTGCCAGCAAGATCCAGGCTATTGTATCCTTCTTGGGCTTCTCTCCCAGTGGTGCTCAGCGTACTGACTCCCGTCTGCTGTCTTCTCCTTTGCTAAATTACCCTCTTAGAATTGCTTGTTTCCTATTGTTACGAGTGTAGCAAAATGTATCGGTTTTGGCTCAGGGGGCTCTGAAGGACTGGCTTTTGCCTCTTCCCTTGTTTTTTTGTTCCACACTCACTATCTAACTTTCCTCTTTTTTAAAAAATTATATTTATTTATATGTATATGGGTGTTTGCCTGCATGTATGTTTGTGCACCATGTGCATGCCTGGTGCCCATGGAAACCAGAAGAGGGCCTCAGATCTGATCTTCTATAACTGGACAATTGTGAGCAGCCGTGTGGGTGCTGGGGATTGAACTCAGGTCCTCTGGAAGAGCAGCCAATGCTCTTAACCTTAGAGCTGTCTCTCTTTTGAAATGCCTGGTATTCGCTCTTACGTGCATCCGTTTGCCAGGTCATTTTCCTGCAATGTGTGAAAGCCTTTATTTTCCTAAGCTGCTGGTTTTCTATGGGTGGTAAATCATAAGTAATCTAAGGCTCTAAGAGTTTGTATGGGTAATTTACATCACCATAGCAACTTCAACTATTCCTTCTTAGCTCACATGGACGTTTGCTTCCAAATACAAATTTTTAAGATTAATTAGCATTGCCAGTTCATAAACTTTGACCCAAAGCAATTAACAGCACTTAGTTAAAGATCCATTGTGTCATATCTAATAAACTTCAGTATATTTTTTTTATAATGAAGGAAATCACAGTGGCTACCAAACCCAAGGCTGCTGGATGCTGGAACCTTTAAGCATACTTAAAAATACTTACCCTCCAGAAGGACCTGGGTCAGGGTGCCTTCCAGAGATTCACATTATTAGTTCAAGCCATTCCACAACCTACCTCAAGAGACCACTTGAGAGAGTTGGCAGGAAGACAGGTAGTCTGAACTTAGTAAAAGGCTGAGATTTTTGTCCCCCTGTATTTTCTGGATTGGTAGAAGAAGATTAGAGAGAGGAAGTTGCTAGAAGATGAGGCAGTGAAGGCAATGTCACCTATAGTCCTCAGTGGGTACCAGAAAAGATGGAGTTGCTCTTGGAAAGCAGAATTAGAACCACGGTGCTCTTTACAGCCAGAGTGAAAAGGTAGGCAGAGACGCCTGCAGGTGTTGGTTTGCTTCTGCAGTGGGTTAGGGGTACAGAGGTGTGGAGGAAGACTGTACGTCCAGATCAGTAGTAAGTGGGCTTCCCATCTGCTTCCCTCAGGCTTCTAGTTAATGAGGAACATAGGATATTTGAGGGCAGGGTCAGGAGTGAATGAAATGATTGATGGTCTGAGAATGTGTAAAGGAGAGGCTTAAGAGTGACTAGGAGGCTAGCCAGGTCACATGGGATTCCACTTGAATACACACAAAGAAATGAGCTGAATTGACTAGGTTGGGGAGTTAGCTAGGTAGGTACTAGTTAAAGTGTACTGTGACACAATCATTCCTTGGAAAGTGCAGTTTCGGAAGAGGCATTGGGGATGGTCAGAGGAGTGAAAACTGATGGACTGTCCCACCTATTCATAATTGAACCTTATAATCTCTCACACCAAAGTACAAGGAGAACCTGGTCTCACTGTGGCACTTTTGACTATATTTTTTCACACATGATTTTATTTAGCTAGAAGAGGAGCCCAAGAGGCAAGCTTCCACCTGAATTCCACTTGATAGACATTTGTACCATACTGCTCCTAAAAGCCAAGGCAGGGTTTGTTGACATCTAAGTCCTTTTTTTCTAAAAAATTGAAATAATCTTGATATAAAATGTAATGAAGTACTTTCTGTGTGTCCAGCCTTTCTAGGGGCTGGTTTTCAATGTAATTTTATGCCTTACCTAAGATGAACGCTATCTTGGTCCTTGTTTTTTAAATGAGGAAATAGAGGCAGAGTGGTGAGGACACTTGCCTGCGAGTCCTAAGCTGGAAGCTTCGCTGCTGGTTGTAGTTATGAACTAACTGCAGAGCCAGGTTGCTGTGTTTGCGGGGTCAGGGGAGGTCAGTGGACGCAAGGCCCTAACAACAGTGTTGAACAATGAAGGAACCGTGAGCTAATGGCTGTCATTGTGTGCTTCTGAGCAGTTAGGTATTTCCCTCTGGAACTTCCACTCACTGGAAATGCAGAACAAGTCTTATTCCTCCTTTTCAGCTATCATCCTTGCTCTATGAACCCAGAACACTGATCCTGCTCTCATGGCTGCTGTTTGCTCTGGATTTTAGAAACCTTGAGTACTTTCTTCAGTGAAATAGCTATCAGTATCAGTAAATAGCTAGCAGCCCAAATTTTCTGACAACAATTCTCTTGAGACCCTTTGCCTTCCCAGGTGGGAAGTCAGAGTCATCTAATAACATAAATTTTTGTTGGCAGTAATAAAAATGAGTATCAATCATGTTTATTATTTTCATCTGGAAGATCTCAATGCAGCACACACACACACACACACACACACACACACACACACACACACACACACACACAGAGTTTGTTTAATCCTTATGATAACCCTCTGAGGCAGATACTATGAATTTACTATGACTAACAGATGAGAAAAATCAGGTTTGTTTTTTAAAATCCCATTTTTAGTTTTCCCTTTTGAATTTAGTTCCTTTTTGATTTTCTTGGTAATTTATTTTATTTGAGAATAAATATTTCTCAACTTGCTAATGCACTTGCTAATTGTTAGTGCTACCATTCTATTTTTAGATCAAATGATATATTTATTTAAAATGACACCTTTGAGTATCATTATTGTGTTACAGGAAACCATCAGGAAGATTATTTTCTTTCATCAGAGGTGAAATATTGAAGTGTATGTAAGGAAATCATTTCATAGCTTTCCATTTTAAATTGATTTGCTATTTCAAACCATAAGAGATACTCAAACCCTCCCTCTTAGTTTTTTATTTGTCTAAATAAATATAAGATTTTTTTGTTCTGTTGAATATATATTCATAGATTTTGTTATATTTAATTTTAAAAGATTCAGTTGTTTTTAGATTTACTATTCCTAGGAAACAAAGGCAAGAACCAATTTGAATCTTCCCTTCTTACTCCTCCTCCACCACTGGGAAAAAGAAAGAAAGAAAAGAAAAGGGAGAAAAAAAGCCCTTTTGTACACATTTAATCCCAGCACTCAGGAGGCAGAGACAGGCACAGATCTCTCTGACTCTAAAGCCAGCCTGGTTTATACAGCAAGGACAGAGTTATATAGTGAGTCCCTGTCTCCAAAACAAAACAAAACAAAACAAAACAAAAACAAACAAACAAACAAACAAAAAACCTCTTTAAGTTAAAAGTCAATTTTGAGAGGAAAACATAGCAGAATTTTAAAATGGTCCCAAACTTCTCACTACCTAAATAATAAGTTCCACTTGTTTCTACGGAAGTGCTCCCACTACCCCCCCCCCCCCCATTGAAAAGGTGGAGAAGTCAAACAGTCTTTGAGAAACTTTACTCATTTTTAACTTTACTTCATAGGAAAAAAGTCATCTCATTATTGAGTAAAAAGGATTCAAACCAAGAAATTTTCATTCTGGATATATTTTAGAATTGGCACTTAGCAGTAAGGTCACATTATGCCCCTTACTGAATGTTTTGGAAACAATCCCTTTTAGGCATACTCCAGCTTCCTCCCATGTTTCCTTTCTCGGTTTTCTTCAATAGGGTGGGTTTTTTTTTTCTTTTTGCAAGTCTTGCTGAAAGGTACTCCTGCACGCACACACACTGGAACTACTGCTCTTTTATAGCAGCTCTTCTACTTTGATTTTGAACTAGTTCCTCAGATCTCAACTGCTGCCCTTGAAAAAAAGGAGCCAACTCTAATGGATGTCATAGCAGTGCCCACAATCCTTTTGTTCCTGGTTGTTAGTTTGTCCTCTTTGAACTTCTAGAATAAATTCGGTAGTGATGTACAAAGCACTCCTTAGCAAACGCTGAGTCAGCATGGTTCAAAGTGGAAACCCGAGAGCGCCATCTTCACCTGTCTGTAGTAGGGACACGGGACCACGGTGGTCCTTTTTCCAGTTCCCTACTAAGGTCCCAGCTGACTGACTACCCTCTAAGGCGTAGCTCACCATGCAGCTGTGAACCAAGACAATGGAGAAAGAGCCTTTGTGCCCTAGCAAAGCAAGATGGTTGGTGGAGGTAATCATTCTTCCCCCTCACTTATAGGACAAAGAAAGATTTCAGTGTTGCCGTGCGGGATCACTGAAACTCGAGTGTCAAGTGGCTATTCAGAGCTCCGAGTGAGATCTATGAGCTGTCACCGAGGGAGCAGGTATTTCTTTTAGCATCAGTAAATGTTGTCTGGAGGGAGCTGTCACCCAGGGCTCCCCTGTGAACAGAGTGACAGTGTGGCTTTCCTGAACACTTATTCATCCTTTGTTCCCTTCCTCTAAGATTTAAAGTCAGGACATGTTTAAGAATTACTTCAAGTTGCTCCCTTGTTGTTCTCTGTTTTGAGTCCCCTGGAAGATGAGGAGACAAATAAAGACAGTAGTGTTAAGGACCAGGTGACTTAGGGTCACAACTTACAATTCACTCTTCCATGTTTTTAAACTCCTGCAAGCTGAATTACAATATCATCCCTTTCTCAAGGCCTCATTTACCACACTGCTCACTACAGAGCCCTCTGAAATGAGCTTGAGTGTGGAACTCTAATGACCACCACTTAATTCTAAGATCAATCAAAGCAAGCAGTGTGAGAGATGGACCTGCCTCCTCCACAGAGCCCCTGGATTCCAGGACTGCCCACACAGCGCCTGTATTTCCTGCTTCCACATCTGCCTGTGCTTTCTGAAAAGTGTGTCTGTCTTCTCCTTAACATGACTTCCTCCTTTCTTTACCCCAGTTGGCGCTTTAACTAACTCCTTAAAAACTTACCTAAAGGGCACAATGGTTCTGAGGTCCCCTGGTCCTCCCAGGGCTCTCCTTGAGGATCGTCTCGTAGGTGGGACTTCTCCTTATCAAAACCACAGCAGACTGAATTCTGCTTCCTTGTATCTTTTCCATGCCAAAGTCAGAAGACTTTTCCTTTTGTCCCTAAGACCTGAGCATAGCACATTAATTACCCAGACTTTTATTAAGTCAATTCACTTTAATAAATTAACTTTTATTAAATCCATGAGTCAATGGATAAGTGGATGAATGAGTGATACTTTTTTGTTTTGGTTTTGATTTTGTGATATTTGTGGGGAAGTTCCACTTCTTCCATTGACTGAGATGGCAATTGATTGAAAACCTGGTCATTAAGCACTTACTTGGGAACACTGTGTCTTTAAGTGAGAGGAATGCAGTAAGATTCTTAGCGGAAGGAGTCTAGTCACATGGCTGAGCTCTTAATAGCTTCCCATGAGACTAGAAGTTCATTCATTAAGCAATTTTGATTTGAAAACCTATTAAGAGCCTCCCACTGGCTAGTCTCTTAGGATATATTCATGTGGAAAGCCAAGCTCTCTGGTCAGCAGAACACACATTTTGTTTATATTCTAATGTGTTTGTTGGGAGGGGGGGTTTCTGTGTGTAAATGTATGTAAAGTGTAATTTGCTATGTATTAAGAACAATAAGGAGATCTGGGACGTAGAAATAAAGTTCTTGAGAGGAATAGTTGACTGTGAGGAGGTTAGAGAAGTGATGGGTGGAGAGTTCCAAACACAGGGGGGGGGGCATGATATTATTGGCTTTGATTTTGAGTGAAAGGGAGAGCCACCAGAGGGATTAAGCATAGAAATGACATGGTCTGTTTTAAGTTTTTATAAAGGACACTCTTGCAAAACTGAGAATAGATTTAGGGGAAGGGACAGCGTAGAAATGGGGTTCATTGGGAGGCTTTTCAGCAATCTAGGTATAAGGTGATGGTGGCTTGGGTAAAGTTGATAGTAGGGGACACAGGAATAGAAGTTAAATTCGAGATGTATTTTGGAGGTAGAGCCAACAAATTTTGCTGGCAGGTTTAAGGTGGACAAGAGCAAGGGGGAGAGAAATCGAGGGCATTCTGTAGATTTGAACCTGAGCAGCAGAAAGCGTTGGGACTGCCGTCAGCTGAGACTCGGACATCTGAGTGGAGTGGGATTGCAGGGCTAGGACTGGGGAAATACAGGTCGTTGATACCCACATTTTGGATATTTTGTTTTTGTTTTTTTATTTATTTTATTTTATTTATTTATTTTTGGTTTTTTTCGAGACAGGGTTTCTCTGTGTAGCTTTGCGCCTTTCCTGGAACTCACTTGGTAGCCCAGGCTAGCCTCGAACTCACAGAGATCCGCCTGCCTCTGCTTCCTGAGTGCTGGGATTAAAGGTGTGCGCCACCACCGCCCGGCTGTTTTTTGTTTTTTAAAGGCGATCTTTAGTAGACATCCAAGGAGGACTGGGTCAAACAAGCAACTAGATGGCCAAGTCTGGAGTTCAGGAAAAAGAGCTACTTTGCAAATACACAGGAGTCAACTATCTGCAGGTGCATTTATAGTTGACACTAGATGGGTCTGCTAAAGAGTGAGGCATTGGTAAAGAAAGTCATAGCAAAGCCTTGGGGTACACTGTGACACTGAAAATCAGCAAGAGAGAGATGGGGAAAGATCGATGAGGGACGCAGGAAAGCCAGATTGCTGCCCCCCTGGAAGCCATGGGAAGAAATGGGCGTGGTTAGTGATTGTGTGTGTCCGCTGCAGCTGGTCTGACAGGTAGGGTGAGAACTGGTCACTGAGCTCGGGGACTCAGTGACATGGGAGTTACAGGTCACTTTCTTCATGAGCGAAATGTCAGTGGAGCACTGGGGGTGGGACCCTGATTAGAGAGGCCGAGTCGGACGGGAGAAAAGTCAGATGGAGGAAAGACAGACGGAAGAAGTTCAGACAGAGGAAAGTCAGACGAGAGAAAGACAGACGGAGGAAAGACATAGTAAAAACAGGTGGAGGAAAGACAGACAGGCGAAAGACGAGAGGAAGGTCTGTCTGAAGACGGACTTGAATCCTTGAGGCCAGAGAGCAGCCGAAGCAAAAGGTCACCTTCCCCTTCCTTCCCTAATGTTACTATTAAGCACTTCACAGTAAATGTTCTCTTGCATGTATATGATTGTAGTTTCAGAAAGAAATACACAGGAAAAAAAATCAACTGACAGTTTTCTCCTCTCCCCACTTTGGCATTTTGTAGAAATCTATAAATTGGGTGTTTTTACAACAATCATGAGCTAACCGTTAGAGCTAAACCCTCCTGATTCCTTTACACATGTGTTGTCTGGCTCGTTTTTTTCCTTTGTCATTTACTTCTCTGTGTGGCTTTCTCTCTACATATAAATTGAAACTTAGTTTCGTGGCACAATTATTTCTGTAAGTTTGGCCCAGTTTCTTAGGTTAGAGACATTTTCTTCGTGGGTGAGTGCTGTGAATTTTAAAGTAGTTCATGATCCGCTTAGGCTTTATTTAGGAACAGAAGGTTTTTTTTAAATTCATTTTTAAAATTATTGCTGAATAGTGGGAGAACAGAGGGGTTGAATTTTTCCTCACAACTGCTCATATTCTAATCATAAAGTATCACTAGATTTCATCTGGAGCGGTTTTTCAGTCTGTTCTGATCCTTTGTAGATGACTTATGGACAGCCGGGCCATGTTCATACCCCAGGAGAAGAGTATCTTCTGGAATTAGTGATCTCGGTCCTGAGGTTGCATTTGGTCCTTCAGACTCTATCAAGAACCGCTTGCTCTGCAGAGCATCTCCTGACTCTCCTGCTGTAGGTAGTGTGGGTTCTCTCTGAATCACCAAACTGCCTATTGCCTGAACGCTTACTTGTTGTTTTAGTGTCTGTTTTGTGTGAGTGTGGTGTGTGTGTGTGTGTGTGTGTGTGTAAATATGTATGTCTGCATATGAGTGTGTGTATGTGTGAGTGCATGTGTCCATGTATTTTATCTGAGTATGTCTTTGTATATGGTGTGTCTATGTGTGAATGTGTGGATGTCTCTGTGTATAGTGTGTGTGTTTGATGAATGTGTATCCAAGTGTGGTGTTTATGTCTGTGTGTATGTTGTGTCTCTTTGATGTATGTGTGTCTGTGTGGTGTGTGAGTGTAAGTGTATGTAAGTGTGTGAATATGTGTGTGGTATGTGTAACTGTGTGTGTGTGTGTGGTGTGTATAACTGTGTCTGTGTGTATGAGTTTATGTGACTGTGTCTGGGTGTGAGATATCTGTGTGTGAGCGTGTATGAGGTGCCTGTGTATGAACATGAGTGAGGGGTCTGTTGTGTGATCGTGTGTGAGGTGTCTGTGTATGAGCATGAGTGAGGGTGTCTGTGATCGCGTGTGAGGTGTCTGTGTATGAGCATGTGTGAGGGTGTCTGTGAGCAGTAGTGAGGTGTCTATGTATGAGCATGAGAGAGGGGTCTGTTGTGTGATCGCATGTGAGGTGACTGTGTATGAGCATGTGTGAGGGTTAAAAGAGCTCAGCCTCTGCAGACTGGTAAAAGTGTGTTCCCTTTCCTTTGCTCAGCTTTGTCTTTGTAGGAAAATTAATCTTATGGGCCTGTTTCTCACCTATTAACTAGGAGTAGTTTGTACTTCACAGTGTTCTAGGGATTAGCAAGAGGAAAAATGTAAACTTATGGAGCAAACTAGGAACAAACGAATGGAAACCTGAAATTAGTGAATACATATATGTATATGTGATGTGAATACCCTTATCATCTTCATGGCACACTTCGTGAAGAAAGGGCTGTTTGTTTATTCTTTCCCTTCTGCTGACCCTCAGCTGTGGAGAAAATGCAGTGCATGTTGGTTGGTGATGGCAGATGCGTGTCGGATGCCCCTGGAGCTGCAGTGTATGTGTCCTGATGGGCTTTTCTCTCGGATGGATGTGTTTGACTTCCAGCCAAACTCACAGTGCATAGTCTAGGGAATTGATCTCTCCAATGGCCAAGGATTCTGCATAGATTTTCAAACACTTGTGAAGTCTGTCAGCTTAGCCCCTTGTCATACATCTTTTCGTGCCTTAGAAACTGGCTTTCCTTTGAACATAATTCAACTTTTGTAAATTTAGGAGAGGCGCTTAAATCCCGTTCACTTCTGAGCAAACTTTCATATGCTTGGCACTTGAATAGTGTGAATAGGGTTAGAAGTAAATAAGTAAGTAGGCTAAAACCAATTACATAGCCTATGGATATAAGAGATAAGCTTCCATTTAAAAACTAGAAATGAAATGAATGACATTTCTCTGCCTTACCACTGTGTCCCAGGTGCGTCATTTCAGACCTCTGTGATTAATCACACACATGTGATTTTCACACAGAAATAGCCTGCTACTGTTACCCATCAGCTTGAGAGACCTTTTTCTCTCTACCTAACAGAAATCATGAGCAGGTAAGGGGAAGTTCTTCCAGCGATGGAGGCTCACAGGTTTTTGTCTTTGGCTGCCACTTGAACGGAGGCTATGGCCAGCTTCACTGCTGTTCCTGCTCAGCCGCCACTTCAGCCGTCCCCTCTTTATGTTACCAGTTCAACCCTCTGTACTAATGTTCAAGATCAGAAATGGGGGTGGGGGTGGGGGAGAAAGACTCCTGGGAGAAGGCAGTGGAGCTAGTGTTGCAGCACACAGGCAACACAGGAGGATGTCTTCTGGTTGACTCCAAGAGTGAGCCAAACAGCCCCAAGCCTGTGGCAGAGGCGTCAATCATGGGCAGCCCCTCACGCAAATGAAGGATTGCGTTTACACCAAGGATAGGTCCTCTGTTTGACCACCAGGAAGTGGTCCTCAATTGCCCAAGCCAGGATAAAATGGCCACTATAGCTTGGTAAGACATGTCATGGGAAAGCATCTGATGCGACTATTTGAAACAATCATCACTAAAAATAGTTGTAGTATTGAGCTCAAGTTTTGTGTCAGTAACAAGCAGCTGTAGTTACAGCAGACCCTCCTCCAGGTGTCCATGGAATATTCAAAGCAGCAAATGGTTCGCCACTCAAAACAGCCAAGCACCAGGGAATGGTGTAACTGTTAGTTACAGAATCAAATCATCCTGACCCCCAATACTATTAAAGCGGGGCTTGTGATAAAGGCATGCCATTAACTTTGAGAGTAGTTCCTAGGCAGATGGTATCTGTCTCATTATTATCTACTAGGCTGTGTTGATTGCCTTTTCCCCGTGTAATGCACTCTGTTTGTTAACCTTGTATGTCAGCTTGACTGGATTGAGAAGCACCTAGGGTACTAAAGCACTCCTCAGGGTGTGTCCCAGAGGGCATCTCCAAAGATGATTAGGGGAGCAAGGACTGCCTTACATGTGGTGACTTCCAGTGAACTGGAAGCCCAGTGGAATAAAGGGAGGGAAGGGGAGAGCCCTCTGACACAGGCATTCTCTCTCTTCTTGGCCACCATGGTGTGCACCATTATCCTCCTCCATGTTCTTCCAGCCGTGATGGACTGGCACCTCCGACTCCATGAGCCAAAAGACCTATTTGCCTCCCCCTAAGTTGTTTGGCTTTCAGTATTTTGTCACAGCACCCGGAAACCTAATGCAGAAGTAACTGATGTTTTGAATGCCCTTCTGTATCATTTCATAGTTGAGTGTTATTTTCTTCTCTGCTTGTACCAGATCATCACAGCTCCACGGTCACTGTCTCTGTGGGAACGTTTTAGATTTTTTTTTAACTTAAACTGTTCTGATGTACACCTATACAAATTTAAAATTTGAAGACCACAAGTACTTTTTGGCGGTCTTAGTTACTTTTCTATTGCTGAAGAGCCATCATGATCAAGGTTGCTTATAGAAGCATTTAATGGGGTTTACAGTTTCCAGATGGTAAGTCTGTGACCACCATGGTAGAGAGCAGCATCATGGTAGGGAGCAGCAGGCAGACAGAGATGGTGCTGGAGCAGTAGCTGGGAGCTTACATTCTTATCCACAAGTAGGAGGCAGAGAGAGCTAACTAGAAATGGTGTGGGCTTTTGAAACCTCACAGCCCTCCCCCAGTGACAGACCTCCTCCAACAAGACACACCTCCTAATCCTCTCAAACAGTTCCACCATTGTGGACCAAATATTTAAGTATATGAGCCTATGGGGGCCATTCTCATTCAAACCCCACCATATTGGCCTCACCAGTATCAAATGCCTGCTGTGTAAACGTGATTCCATTTTGTTTATTCTTACAATATTCCTTAGTTTGGGGTGATTTATTTGGCAGTTGTGTTCAGAGTTCTTTTGTCACTGGAAAAATAAACCAAATGTTCTCTGAAAATATTCTGTATTTCAGATTAGAAGAAAAAAGTCTGGGATAGGCTTTTTTTCCCACTGATCCAAACTAGAGGACTTTCTGTATCACCCTGAATGGCCTGGATCTTGATATGTAAACCAGGCTGGTCTCAGACACTCACAGAGCCACCTGCCTTTGCCTCCTGAGTGCTGGGATTAAAGGTGTATGACACTGTGCCCTACATTTGCTAGATTTATGGCTATAAAATATGGGCACCAAGCAAGGATCACAATGTTTGTTTTAAAACGTAAGGATGTTTTGCGTTAGGGTTTGTGTGTGTGTGTGTGTGTGTGTGTGTGTGTGTGCATGTGTTTTCATTTAATGTTTTTATGTCTCTATATTTCTGTTCTTTCAAAGAAGATAGTTATTATTCTGTTAGGAAATTGCTAAACCGTTTTATCCCAGAAAGTAAGAGGCATGCATATGGCATAATCAGATGTTCTTGTAACTATTTCCTGTCTCAGTGGCATACTTTTTCCCTGACTTGGACTTAATTACTTGCAAATTAAGATCCACAAAGAGATTAAGACATAAAATGCACAAAAACTATGCAGTCCAGATTATCTTATAGATTTTTGTATGTGCTGAAGATCACTGTGCATATTGCTGTCTTTACATTGAAAAGGCCTTGGGCTGTACATTCTGAGGTGCCAAACAAGGTCGATTAAGAGTGGAAAGAAACAGAGACTTAGACTGAATAGACAGACAGGCTGTAAGAACACTGCACTGGTCTTCTTTAAGTATTTTGCACATTAAATAGGTGTGCGGTTATATTACCACCATAAGTTTTTAAATAAATGAATTTGCATCCATGATGGCTTTAATGACCTGTGGAGTGCCACATAATAGCCAATGTGGATATTTGAAGTTTAAAATCTGTTAGAGCCCAGATTTGAATTAAACTCACTCAAAATATAATGATTCTGTTATTAATTTTGGCCTCATTTTGTAAGGAAGAGTTTTTTTTTTTTAGTTTAGGATGCCTAATTAACAAAGTTCTGGGAAGTGATAATTGGGATGAATTTCTGATATAGTTATAAACTGTTGACCTGACAAATATTTCCTGAGCATGTAATATGGGCCACCCATTGAGTTTAATGATAATGTACACATTAAGCCCTCGACTTCAAGGAGTTTGCATTATAGGAAAGGGGAATTGCAATAGAAAGAAAGATAATACAATCACTCCCAGTTGCAAGTGTTAGGAAGGAAATAAGCAAAGGCCATGAACTTGAACCCTACTGAAGAAACTGCCTTGGGAAGAGTGGAGGGGAAACCTCGTGGGTGGAGGGGTGGTGGCATATGAAGACCTAGTACAAGAACAGGCGTGGTTGTGTGAGCGACTGAAGTCAAGCTTTGCAGGCTGAGGCACAGTTAGAAGAGCAGCAGATGAGGTTGAAGAGCATGGTAGACAGTGACTGGATAAAGGCTTGTGGAACAACAAAAGGAGGGTGAATATTTTTCTAGTGCAAGGAAGGCATTATGGGCTTAACACAAGGGACTGATCTCAGCCAATTTTTTTTTTTTTTATCATTCTTGCTGTATGGAGAATGGTAGCGGGAACAAAGGCGGGGGTGGGGAGTGAGGGCTGCTAGATTTGTCTAGCCAAGACGTGTTGGTTCCTAGGCTGAGGGTAGCAGCCAAAATGAAGAGGAAAAGATGGTTTTGAAGGGTCTCGGGACACAGGGGAGGGCATTCCGAAAGGGAAGGAAAGAGTCTAGATTAACTCCTAGCTCGCTGACCTGGATGAGATGGAAACCCCAGACTGCCAGCGGGACAGAGGTATTGAGCTTTGTGTAAGGCTTTAAGATTCTTTATGTCTAATAGGCTTGTAAGGGTTTCAAAGGGAAATGTCTCTGGAGCATATGAGTTGACAGCTAAGGGAAGGTTTAGCATCTAGCTAACATTGCATGTGATGCCAGGCAGGGTGGCTCATGCCTGTGACCTTGACACTTAACAGGTTGAGAAAACACGACGTTGAATGTAAGACCATCCTTGGGTGCTTAACAAGTCTGAGGCTGTCGGAGCAACCTAGCAAGAACCTGACTCAGAGGAAAAAATGACATGTGAGACCAGCCAGTCCTTCCATCAGCAAGATGTCTTTATTTGGAAAGACGTTTGCGTGGAGGTGAAATATCTGCCACTGAAAACTACAAAATATTAATAAAAGAAACTAAAGACTATGTAAATGAACGGAAATATGTCCCATGTTCACAGGTTAGAAGAGTTAGTATGATTTAGATGCCCGTATCGCCCACAGTGATGGTCAGACTCAATCCAGTTCTTATCCAAATCCCAAATTATAAAATGGCATTTTATAGAAACTAAAATTTCCTAAAAATCATTTAGAACTACAGAATACCTCAGATATGCAATACAATTTAAAAAAAACAATGGAGGCATCACCCTTCCAAATGTCAAAGGGTATTACATACCACAGTAATCAAAGCAGCCTGGAACTGCCGTACAAGTAGATACAGAGACCTGTGAAATGGACTAAGAGGCCAGAAACAAACCCAGGGATATACTGTCAGCTGGTCCTCAGCAAGGATGCCGGAAGTTCACATGAAAGCAGGAGTAATTTAGTCAACAGTTTGTACCAGTAAATCTGTGGTCTGTATGCAAAATAATAAAACTTATAATATACACAGAAGGCAACTCAATGTAGATTAAAGACTTAATAAAATGCCAGAAACTATAAAAATCCTAGAAGAAAGCACAGAAGAAAAGAATCATGAAATAGGCCCTAGCAATGATTTACTGAATATGACTTTAAAAAAAAAACAGAAAGCAAAAGCAAAAATAAATAAGGAGAACAACATCCAATTCAGAAACTTATGTAACAAAGGAAACCATCATAAGCACACAAAGAGAACCTACAGCATGGGCGCGGGACAATTGCCAGACATAACTGATATGGGATTTAGATCTAACATGAGTGTGGAAATCCTACAAATCAATAGCAAAAGAAAAGGCAACCCAGTTTTTAAAATAGGCAAATCGTGCTTTCTCATGTCAGCTCCTTTAAGGAAATGAAAACGTTGGTGCGTTGTGGGTGAAGATACTTCTGCACAGCAAATCATCAGTTAGAACCTGCAGATACGTGGCTAAGTTCTTCCTTACTTTCAAACTATAGGAATTGAAATGGTTTTATAGTAAGATTATAAAGTTATTCCTGTGATTACAGTATGCCACGTGAAAGAAATAGATTGGGTCAGGGTGGACTGAGTCTCAGGGAAGAGATAAGCAAAAATCCAGAAATAGTTTTTCAGTTAAGGATCACTTTGCTTTGAACTTGTAAATATATCCCTGCAGGGTCTTAAGAGGTCATTTTCTGTGCTAAAATTTTTGAAAAGCAGTAGGAAGCTACTGCAGGATTTCAGAGAAAAGTGAGGTACACAGATTCACATGATAGAAAAGTCACATTAGCAATAGCTGTCCCAGACAGGGAGACTACTAGGAGTCTAAGGGAATCCTCTATGGAAGAAATGATTCAGTCTCTACCAAGAGAAGCAGGAAAATGCAGATAAAGTTTAGGTTAAAGAATATTAAAAAGATGGATTGAAAAAACTTGATTCATCAGATGATGTGATGAGTTCTGATGGCTTTTGGCTTGGGAGGACTGACTATCTATCGTACCATTCTCTAAACTGGGTAGGATATGACTAGCTGGAATTGGAGCACAATTAATTTATCACACCTGTAACACACATAGGAACTCTGAACGCCACTGTGACTATAAAGCTTGAGCTCTGGACAAGGTCTGGGTTCAAGAGATATTTGAGAGTCCTCTCAAATGGATTGCAGTTGAACCTACTGGTAGTGGGGATTATTGGGAGGGAGTGGTCAGGGGAGGGGACTGGAGACTACAGGGAGCCTGAGGAACGTGAATATTTGAGGAGTGCCTGAAAGAGAGAGCTTTGTTGAAGAGATGAGAACACTGGCCAAGTGTTCTGAGAAACTGAGGGATGGCTGAACCTCAGCAGTCCTTGCTGTGTCCTCTCTGAAGCCCACCCTCCATAGAAGAAGATGGAGAACATATGACAGGTGTCCAAGATGCCCGCACTCACAAAGCTTGTTTCTAAGTCTCCTCAGACTTAAACATCAGTGCCTTAAACAGAGGATGCCAACCCCCAAAGCAGGGGGCGGGGGGGGGGGGGGGGGGGGGGGGGGGGGGGGGTGGCAGGCAGGGTAATGTTAATAAAGAACATGAGGAAAGGAGGTTTAGGGTAGGCAAAGGACATCACGGGCTATAACTAAGGGAAAGTTGAACCCTCTGTGGTAGAGGCCTGGCCGTTTAACGGTTCAGTCCAAATTTGAGAGCCTGAAAAGTATCTGAGCGCCAGTACTTCAGAGAACTCAGGGAAGATGCTGAACGGAGAGAGCAAACAACAGGAGTCTACTTGCACACCTGGCGTGGTTACCTTGAGAAGGCAGCTTGCTGCTCTTCTGTCAGCATGTCAGGAAGGGTGAAGAGAAGACAAAGAACACCCATCAGCTCTGAGGGTTTTGACCTTAAACATAAAGAGAGTGAGACAAGGTTGCAGCTTGAAAGGAGGGTCAGTCCCAAGAAGACTGTGGGAGCAAGGATTAAGAGTCCCCAGGCAAGAGGTCAATTCTTATGCCCTCTGGTTGACAAGCCTGTGAGTGGAAGAGGTTCAAGCCCACGGACAAAGCAGGACCAACGGTAGAAGACTCAGACGTGTGTGTTAGGGAATAGGTGGGTCAGTTTGCAGTGGCAAAATGACCTGAACTCAACAACTGAAAAGGCTCAGGTTCAGACGTTTCAGGACATAGCCTGCTGGCCCCAGTTTGTGGGCCTGGGAAGCATATGCAAGGGCAAAGCAGCCGACTCCATGGTGGCCAGGAAGCAGAGACAGCCAGGAAGCAAGAACAAGATATGCTTCAAAGACATGCTCCATGTGACTTCCTTCCTCCAACCACACCCCACCTCATACTTTTCATCACCTCCCAATAATGCCATTGTATTATGAAGCCTTCAAGCGATTCATCTGTTGATAAGAACTGAGCCCCCAGGATCCAATCACCTCTCAGTGCTGCCGACAGGAGGCCGAGCCTTCATTGTATGAGCCTTTGGGAGTGGGGCTCACCATAGCTACCATGACAGGGCACACAGAGTGTGAGAAGAGAGACCATGGACCACAAAGAATGGGTGTGGTACATGTGCTCAAAGGTAGGCAACAAAAGGACCATCATTCCTCTGTGAAGCAGGAACAGGATGCAGACAATTGTCATGCAGGAGATTTGAAGAGATGAATGGAGTGTTCTGTGCAAGACTAGCAGACTGACCAGCTAGAGAACTTTGAACCTCTACATTCCCCACCTTGGCACTAACATTGTGATCTTTGACAAGTCATTTAGCCTCTTAATTGCCTCTGTGTCCCCTAGCACCAAGCAATGAGCTGTAACTTTGAGTTACTGGAGGAATTCCGTGAGTGAATTCATATCATAGTTATTAGAGTCTGGCACACAAGAGTGCTTCATGTGTGTTATTGCCTGGAACCATCATTATTGGTAGAACTGAGGCTGACTGCAATCTGGGGCCAACCAAGTACCTGCCTAGGTAAATGGGAATGTATTGAGCAGGGGAGGGTGAGCTTGATAAAGGAAGTGTTGTGTTCTGCCGGGAAGCCCTCAGAGGAGAGAGGCACTCAAGATGGGCACACCAGGTCATGGAGAGGCTGGTTCAAGGAACACAAACATTGGAGGCACAGGCAAGAGGCCTCTAAGGACCTGCTAGTTTCCAAAGGAGTGAGCCCTTGTGAGTGTTGACAGGAAGCCAGAGTGCCATCTATATATAAGCCCTTTGCCCCGAGTGGGCAGCGTAGCAGACGAGAGTGGCCAGGTAGAGCATGATACCATGCTGTACAGAGCCTCACGTGTTGGGGCCTCTTGTAGCTAAGGGTTTAGAAACTGCGCAGTGATGGGATCACTGTTGCCCTCTGCTCCTTCTCCATGTGAGAGTGGCTACAACTAGTAATGATGCTAAGTGTACAGAATAAATGCTACTTGCCAGTGACACAGCTGGGCTGTGGATGTTGGGCACTCCTCACAACCCAGGCAAAGGGCATCACTCTTTCCTGCTCTCAGACGATGATGCTGTAGCATAGGTATGGAGCGTATGGAGCTGTTTGGCCAGGCCATGCAGCTTGTGTGTGTTGGGGCCGGGGAGCAGTGCCATCATTAAAGCTGGCAATGTGGCTTCGTAGACTCTTTCTGTCCACCCAGCTAGCATAACTTGCCGTTTTAGAATTAGCTGGGCAGAGAGGGGAGTGACTTGTGGAGGTTAGGGTAGTGACAGGGTTGTACCAGCTCCTGGAGAGTTTATGTCCTACACAGAGCTCTGAAGAATGGGGTGGATGTATGATAGAGATATGAGACCCTCCCGACCCAACAACTCGCTAGGGAGAGTGGCTTGACGTAGCACTGCTGGAAGGTCACGTGGCTCTGTCGTCTTTCTACAGTCTATTACATTCCCAAGCCCTGACCTCTACTCTCCTATAATCCTAGCTAGCCCTGCCTCTGCATGACCTGACAAAACCAGAGCCTGTACCGCTCAAGAGCCCCAGGCTCTGTTGCGGAGGTTCTGTAGAAATACAGACCTGCTGGCTTAGCCGAAGTGGAGTGTCCCTCCTCCACGCGTCATCAGCCAGATTGGGCGGAGGCAAGAGTTCCCTGGGGCAAAGGAAAGATTCTCTTGGGAATCCTGTAACCTTCAGTAGTTAGTGAAGCTTGAGAACCTGGACACTTTTGACTTAACCCCAAACTTCCCAGCCCCAAATAGAGCCTAGATGCTGACAGCTCAGCATTCCATTGCCCACCCCATCCTTTTCATCTTCAGCTGGATCCAGAGCCTTTGGGCTTCACTGCAACACTACCGCAGAAGTTTCCAACTGCATTCTAAACCTGGTCTTCCATTGCATATTTTCCACTCTTGAGCAGTTTTTAGCAGATAAACTTTATGTGTGATGTATGGGGCTACCTCCCAAGGCCATCTAGTCTACAAATGACTACCCCCTCAGCTTGGCCTATCCTGAAGGTCAGGATAATCTTCGTCTCTTACCACACACACCATGGACAGGCCCCTTTCTGCCCCATGACACAGGTCTTTTTAAGCTGCTCTGACATCTTGTCTCTCCTTGAGACTGCAAACTCTAGATCTCTGTCACCTCCCTCACCCCCAGGCCTCCTTGTTCTGCTTCCTTTTAGCCCCGATTCTTCCATTTAGTCACTGGTTCACTGACTCATTGAACCTACACAGAGCCAAGCACATGTCAAACGTTATACAGGATTTTAATATTCAGTGATTAGTAACTGATTTATGATCTGTTGGCCTTGATTTGGGGCTTTGAATTTTTTTATTGCATTTTTTGTAACATTACCTATAAGCCCTCTGACTGTGATGATTGGATACTTGTTAGAGGCAAAGCCAAGTAAAAGCATTAACTCCTAATCCTGCTAAAGACATCCTTATTATTACTGTGCTTGTGTTTTGGCTTCTCATTTGGGTACCTTGACAACAGGGACCTTGACGAAAGGTCTTTCTCTTTCTTACATTCCCCGGTGTGCCTCACGTCAAGGAGTCCTGGTGGAAGTGAGTACATGCAATGCCCTTCTGGCTGAGAAACCTATCTTAAGCCATCATTTTGATACTCCTTCCCCTCTAACTAGATACCTGTATTTGTGTGTGGTTCAAAATCGCTTTTGTTATTTCTTGCCTGTTGTGCTGGTTAGTTTTGTCAACTTCACACAAACTAGAGTTGATAGAACCTCAGTTAAGAATGTAAAGTGAGAAATCCACGGAGTTTGTTTAAAGGGCAAAGAGGTTTATTAAGAAAGAAACACTCGCAAGACAGAACAGAATTGTTGCAGGTTCCTGGAAAAGGTGAGGCATGATCCCATACTGTTCTTCCGCCCGGAGACTGTTCCAGCATCCAAGTCCCACGAAAGAGAAGAGAGCTGCCTATGCGCATCTCAGGTCTTAAGGGTAGCCTGGAGCCATGCCCCAGGGGCAGGCACTTAAGGCAAGTACTGCTACATCTCTAGGGGCGATCTTCAAGGTCATAGACAGAACAGCTATCTACTACATCTCTCCATTTTGTCTAAATAACAAAGTTCTAACCTAGTATAAACTATATATAATAGGAACAATTATTAAGTGTTGTCCAGGAGAGGAAAAAGGTAATAACATAAACAAAAATAGAAAGACAACAAGCAAGAACAACATCAAACAAGAGACATACACTAAAATCCAGAGCTGTCCAGGACATAGGTAAATGGCAGGTTACAGAGATTATTCCAGTAGCTGTCCTATCCTGGAGATTCTAACTTTAGTAGCTGAAATGTTCTTAGCTAAGATATGAGAGGACTGTAACTGTAACTATATAGTCTTCAACCCTATCAAAGACCTGAGAAGGAAAATAATATTACCTGATAAAATAAGAAGTGCAAGCAAGCAATATCTGTAAAATTATGAGAATAGACAGAGACAGCTGGAAGCCTGGACAGTCATCTACAGTTTCTCAGCACCATTGGGGCATCCATTTTGGCTACAAGCCTAGAATATCTGACAGACCATTGTAAGAAGCAGGAATTTTGAAAGACCATCTTACTCTGTCTTGGCAAGGTTCAGTAGTCACTTTTCCTTGTGTTCTGTTCGTCTGGAAAGGACAGCCTTCATACTGTCAGCAGTCAAGGCAAGGGCAGTTCTTTGCCCAGCAGGCCATTTTGTGCTCAGAAGAAGACAAACTTCCAAAAGGATTGTCTTAGAGCCTAATATTCTCTCGGGAGTAGATCAGTGCTGCCAGGAGCAATTGTGTCTCATGTCAACAGAATTTTAAGTTATCAAAACATTTAGATGTCATATTCTCTAGGTCTATGAAGTGTTTGAAGATTACCTATACATCTGACATATATTTCTGTAAATCTGGAAAACCTGCCTACATAACTGTAGATATGACAAGCATGGGTGACTATTAATCTGTAAGTCTTATCTACCTAAATAACCTAAGGACTAAGGCTTCATATTAACAAGGTAAATAGTCTGTAAACAGATATACAGTGTAAGGACAATGACCTCAAAATTGTGACAATACACAAAATATCTTAAACGGAGGTAGAAATGTATAGTGCAATATGATAACAATATCCTTAACATGTATCAATATACAAAATATCCTAAACAGAGGTAGAACATATATACAATATGGCGAATATAATTTTACATTTATATCAATATACAAAATATTTCAAATAGGAGTAGGAACATGTGTACAATGACAATTATAGTTTTTAATTTGTATCAATATACAAATTATCTTAAATAGGAATATAAAAATCGTTTACATTTGTATCAATATATAAGAATCCATGTCAGTGCAAATTATCTAAGGCTGATAGTTTGCTAAATAGTTTACCAACAGATCCAATAGTCTACCTTAATATCCTATACCTATCTATTCCTCCTTTTCTCTCTTTTCCAAAAGGGAATCCTGAGTCTAAATTTTATTATTCCATCCCCAACCCTATAACAACTTATCCATTAACCCTGAGAAACTGAAAACTTTTGGAAGAGGGAGCGCTGTTTTCTTAAAATTGCTTTCTGCTGTTTAGGAGGCGATGGTATCTCTGGGATCCTGTAAGAAAGCTAAATGGTTAAGTCTCAATAGGACGAGTTGTAATGTCAGAGATTCCTTGAGGCCATTGACTAACTGTCCTTTATAGTAATATTTCTGACCTATGAGAGACCTGAGAAAGCTTTGGCTTTCTCAAAAGATGACAAACTCATCTCCTAAGTAGTTTGTAGATTGCAGCAGGAGCAGAGCTAAGCATACGACCAGGTTCATCTGTCTTCTGGTCATAACTGGCTTTACCTGCATATACTTTATGTCATTGAACTATGTCTGGGGCATGGACACAAAATAAAAGGGGGGAACAGCTTAGAAGACAAGTGAAAATTGAAAGCAAAGTATAGAGAACAAAAAATGAAAATTTACATCACACCATTAAGATTTGATACTTTGAAATCGGCCCTTTGTCAAATGTCTTATAAACAGTGAGTAAGAGACTGTAGACGAATTATATGGAGAGGAGAAATCCACCTTTGGAGGTTTGTTGTGATTATGCCCCCCTCCCCCGGTGTGAGCAGGAAGATATTTTTTAATGATATTTTAATGTTAGTAGAGTCCTTTCTTTCCCACATGCCAAATATCATGGCTTTATATGTATTTACTCTCCTGACGTGTTTCTTCCTCCCTCTGGCATGCCTGTCAAATATGCACAAACACATTAGGTCTTTGTGTGTTTAGGATTTAAAAACAAGGAGGGGAATGTCCGGCTATGGTGGTGTTTCCATGAGAGACCGTGAGCGATGCTGGTCAGAAGGCAGCATGTGACTCGTAGCTGTTTGTACCAGCAACTTTCTTCTGTCCGTTGCCCATGGAGAAACGGTTTTGAAACGGCTTATGAATTCTTTTTGGCATAACCTTTGTTGGGAAAACGAATTACAAGTGGTTCATTTTATGCTGGGCCTTTGTTATCACCATTTCAAGCCGTTCTGTTGGTTCACTTTGTGATAGCCATTCTGAGGGTTGATGCGTGTGTTTTATGAGAGAGTATAAGAGCCTACAATTTGTTTTGATTGATCTCCCTTTGGATTCAAAGAGAGCAGGTGCTGTCATTTGGAATCGGTTTTGGCAGTGGCTCGGCTGTATAAATACTAGAAATACAGACTGAAGCTTCATTTAAATTATCTTTCTCCATAAGAATAGGGGCGCTTTACATTGACTATTAGAATATTTACATGGAATATTAGACTCTGGTTCTATTTTTAGAACTTCTCATAAAACATATAACATACCATATGTCTGGACATATGTATGTATATGTGGCTTCCATTGTGCAATCATATAGCATACAAATTTTCTGCACTTCAAGAGTTTATGCAAATATTATGTTCTTTAAAACTCTGAGGATGTGATTTCTTAAGATAACAAGAGGGTTTATTTTTCCCAGTCTGAAAAGTGTAGACATGTCTAACTTTGGAAACTATGTCAAGGGTTATTTTCAGCTTGACTTGGTTTGGGTGCCTATCTTGGCGTCTTGGAGAATGGCCCATTGCGGTCTGAAATCGTTCTCCCCCTTCTGCACCTTTGTTATTGTTGTATGTCACCAAATGCCTCACTGAGGGATGCTGTGCCTCTTCTCAGCTTCACTGGGAGGGTTATGGCGGTACTTTCTTCCCAACAAGGCTGTTTACACTGACGCCAGGCTGCCTCAGCTATAGAAATGGAACTTTCTGTGACCCTCGCAGACTGGACTGACCCAGTTCCTCCTGCAAAACTCCAGAACAAAGCGCATGCCACATTGTGTGTGGCTGTTTGTGTGTTCCTCCCTCTTTCCCTCCCACGGACGTGATTTCTGTGAGAATTGGGCCCTGTCTTTGCCATTATGGCCCTGGAGCCAGGCTCACTGCCTGACATGTGATACTCATTAAACGTTTATTGAGTGAATGAAAGAATGGATTGATTTATTGTCTTCATAATGAACAAGAAAAGAGAATGATTAAAGTAAAAATGATTAGCTGTGACATGCACAAGTGACCAAGGGCCACACATATTTTATCTGCCTTTTGTTTTTGAGGAATTTAGAAAATGTGAATGTACACACAGCCTGAATGGCAGGAAAACGTTGGAATACGGATGTCTTATGGGTGCTCAGTTTCCATGGGCAGGAACACTCAGATGATTAAATAATTTCTGACCCCTTCTCGCTCCAAACAGGATTGAAGTGAGGCTGTATCTGAGAAATTTGGCAATGGCACCACACCAGAACTCCTTGCTGGGTCAGCACAACTCACGGTAGAAGAAACGTGGACGAGAGTCCGAGGTCACAGAGGGTCAGCAGCAGAGATGGACAGAACCGGGACTGTGAAGCCTGGGTCAGCATTAGAACTAGTTAGCACACGTCCTTGGTGTTCAGTGAGCTGTTTTGTTGGGGAAACCAGGAAGGGCTTGTAGTTAGGACCCCTCACCCCTGGTGTCTGTTTGTTGACCTACTTGGATAATTAGCCACTCTTCCTCCTCATTTGACCTTGCCTCAAACTCGTCTGTGTGAAGTATGTGGACCTAGCTGAGAATCTGGGACTGTAAGCTTCCTGCTAAAGCCCTCCATCATGGCCCTTAGGTATGATATAGCATCTAAGACATTCAGTAGCTGTGGAGCTGTTTTAAACAGCTCCCCCACCACCTTGGAAATTAAGAATGCCCTCTAGGTTAAGAGTCACTAATGTAGAACACGTTTTTACATGAAATAATTATGTGAACTAATATTGTAGGTCAACCTTTCAGTTGCATTTACAAATTCAAAAATGCAGCATAGTATGTATTAGTCTTCTAGTTGTTTTTAAGGAGTAGAAGGCGGGGTGTTACCACACTGGAAAGAACATTAGATCTGAAGTCAAGTGGCTCCGAGTCTGGTCTCACCTCTCCCACCTCTAACCTGGACTGCGAGCAAACTGTCCGGTGTCGTAGCCTTACTCTTCTGTCACACTTGAGCTCACTGAGGCCAGAGGTAGAGCTCGGCAGCTTTGGTTGTGACCCACTGAATCTCTTACCCAAGAGTCATAAAAATGGAGGCTCTTTTGCCGGCCGCTCACAGTCCACCTTTCCATTGAGAGCCGTGATTCTTACACTCCTCACCTCACATCTACCTTCTCACTCTCATTTTCGTTTCTGGTTTGCTCTCTGTCCGGTCACTGGCATGCTTGTCCTTCCTCATTCCTCACTCTTGATCTGTTCTGTATCACAGGGAATTCATCTGCCTAGGTCTGGTACCCTATGGGATCAGCTGGTTTTAGCAGGTGGTCTTTAGGAGCCTCGACTGTAGTTTAGCTTCTGCATTCTGCCAGATAATAGGTTTTCCGTACCCCAATAGTTGTAAGCCAGATCAAGTCGAACTGAAAAAGCAAAAGAGCAGGTTTATTTGAGCAAAGCAACTCCTAGGTGAGTTTTCCAGTCCCAGAGGTTGAGGCAGGAGAAGTCACACACCCCAAACTAAAGCAGGGAGTTTATATAGGTTGTAGACGAAGGGGAGATGATGTGTCCGCCACAAGCTGGGTTTATGCCCAAGTGTGGTCAAAGGTGAACGCTTTAGGTGGGGATAGTATTAATGATTTCTCCTTCCTGTATATGAGAGGATATATGTGTGTCGACACAAAAGTATTTGGGCACAGGTGCATGTTAGTGTATACACATATGAAGCCAGAGGTCAACCTCAGGTGTTCCTCAGGATCCATCTATCCAGTTTTCTTAGACAATCTCTTCGTGGACCCCAGTTTACCAATTCCGCTATGTTGTCTGGCCAGTGAGCTCCAGAGCTCTACCTGCTGGCCTCCCCAGCACTAGGATTACACATATGTACAGCCCACCATGCCTAGAATTCTACATGGGAGATCAAACCCAAGCCCTGTGCTTATACAAGAAGGGCTTCGCCAACTGAGCCTTCCCCCAGCTCCTAAGTCATTTGCTCTTTAAGGTAACAGAATCCGGATAGTACACACCAGAAACATAGGTAAATAATGAGACTCACAAACAACGGCAGACCCTCTCCTTTCCTGGCTTGTGTTAGGTTACCCAGCTTTCTCTCTCAATATCTTACTATGTGACAGTAGAAGATGGCTCTAATTTCAGAAGTTTTTTTTTTAAATGAGCTTTAACTTGGAATCATGAGTCAAATTGCATTTCAACACATTTCCTAAGGAGATTATTTCCTTAACTGGCCATTGGATTTTCTGCATTCTGTGCCCTGGCAGATTCTATGAATGCAACCCTGTCCACTTCTTATCAAAAGGTTGATTGTGAAGAATGCCATTCACAGAGGGCTGCCTGGAGGATATGCAGTCTGTTCCTCACTGAGCGAGTCTAAAATTTCCTCATGGTTTGTGTCAGATCTTCAACTGGGATCTCCATATATTAGCTTCTTGTCAATTTCACTTTACGGGGAAGAGAAATGAGAAACAAAAGCTTGGTCATTGGGGAATTTTGAACTGTGTGTTGAAAAAGAAAACACACAGCTTTCCAGATGAAGAAAAGTCCCAAAACAGGCTCCTGGGGCTCTAACAATGGAAGTGCTTCCCTAGAAACCAGGGACACAAAGAAAAGGATAGTGAGCTAAGAGCCTTCTACTGCCGGAAAGATGTATTCGTGAGGATGAAGGACAACTATTTCTACACATGGAGTCAATCGGAGTGAGTCTGTGCACTGCTCCTGGAGGAACTGCTAGAAGTATTTCCATCAGATGAGAACGGAACCAAAAGCATCAGGACACGGGAGGGCAAAGAACCAAAATGTGGGGAGCAGCAAGCCTGATCAGATGCGTTAGCTACTTTTTGCTTCTCTGTGACAAAATTCTGGACGAAAGCAATCCAAGGAAGGGAGGGGTGGCTTTGCCTCGCAGTTGTAGGGGATACATTCCATTAGGTGGGGAAGGCATGGAAGCAGGAATGTGGGCAAATGGTTACATTGTATCCAGAGAGCCAAGACTGGTGAGTACTGGTGCTCCGCTCACTTTCTGTTTTCTCCTTTCTGCTCAGTCCAAACCCCAGCCCATAGGATAGGGCCATCCACATTCAGAATGTGCCTTCCCTGCTTACTTAAACCTCTCTGGAATCTCTTCCAGACTCTTCAAGTGTGTCTTCTAGATGATTCTAAATCCAGCCAAGTTGGCAATAATGATCAACTGTCACAATGTATGGTCAAGTCTAAACGATGGGACTGTGAGCTGTCAGTCATTAAGACTCCTTGAAGCAGAAGTGGTCCTGACTATGAGAGAGTGTTTGATGGATGGCATAAAGTGGGAAATGAGAGAATGAAACACATCCCAAGTGTGCTTAAGGAAGAGAGAAGAGATGTCACAGGTTGGATCCTCTAGAAGCAGGTGCTGAAACTGAGTTTTAGGTGCATGATAGATATATGAAGAATTAACTGTGTTGTGAGAATTGTGCTCTCCAAAAATATATACATTAAAAGACCTAACTTCAAGTACTTGTGCACGTGATCTCAAGTGAGGATGAAGTTGTTGGGTTAGGCTCTAAGCAAGAATGGTTCAGGAAATAAGGAAAATGTCTTGTGTAGACAGGGACACCTGGTGAATATGCTGTGGGGTGAAAGAGGCCAAGACTGGAGTGATGAAGTATAAGCCAAAGAATGCAAAGATGGATGGCCACCACCAAAAATTAGGGAGAGGTGTGAGATGCCTACCCATTTCTCTGTGGGAGGCCTCTTCCCACTTTTCCCCCAGGGTACTCTTGAGGAGGGAGGAGGGAGAAATATTTAGATAGAAGGATAGAGGGGAGAGAAATAGAAACAGAGGATAGTCTCCGGAGGGCCTGGATCAGCATCCACCAGCCCCTTCTGTGTCTTCTAAAGGACCTTTTATAGGAATGCCAAGGGATGGAGCAAAAGACCTCCCCTTAGCATAGCCAAGTGCACACAAGTGGTCAAGCAATCCTCTAGGCAGCCCTGCTGGGTAAAGCAAGCTCAGATCTCTCTAGGAAAAACCTTTGTGGGCCTCCACAGAGAGGTGAGGAATGGGTCTACCCAGAGTCTCAGAGAGATCATGGCCTTGTAAAAGACTTGATTTTGAACTTTCAGCCTTGAAAACTGTGGGAAAAGAAATTTGTCACTTTAAGCCTATGGTCCTCTGATAAAGCAGCCTAAGGGAGCTAAAGCAAGCTATGAGGAAGCACAAGGTCAAACTCCCATGAAGAAACCACAGAGCCTGGGCTGACTGCATGAGGAAGAGTACTGCCTTGTCATCTGACCGCAGAAAAGGCCGCCCCAGGAGGTTATGACCTAGGGTGACTGACTCCCTGCAGAGGCTGACTCAGAAGGTGCTAGCTGTGAGCTGAGATGTTTGCTGACCCTGACACACACACAAACACACACACACACACACACACACCCGCATGCACATGCACACACAAAACACGTTACGGCATGGGAAAAATACCTGGGAATCAGGGACGTATATAGTCATTTTGTTTTTAATGAAAAAAATATAGTTGGGAATATAACTCAGTCGTAGAGTGCTTACCCACTGTGGGAAATGCCCTAGATTTGACCCCCAAGTATTGCAACAACAAAAGAAAGATTTTTTTAAATCGATTTAAAGTAGAATGATAACTATGAACAAGTATATATGGAACTTTTAAATTACCAGGAAGAAAAAAAAAGAAATTGAATTATAAACTTGATAAATCCAGCAAAGGAATAAGAAACAATAAATACAGTAACAAGTATAATTAATCATAAGAATGTATGTTGGAAGCAAGCCAAAATATAATTTTTCACAACAGATGTGAATTTTTATCTCCTATCAAGTAGCAAATTCAGATTAAAAACTGTACAAGTCCATTTTAAGCAATTTATAAGAAATACTAGCAAAAACAAACTGTAGAGCTGGTGGGAGCAGACTCAATCTGGTGCTTTGGTAATTGGTGTATGGTAAAATTTAGAATAGCAAACTTGGGGATGTAGGTCAGTGGTAGAGTGCTTAACCAACATGCATCAGGCCCAGGTTTTGATCCCCAGCAGAAAGGGAGAATGGGGGAGAATGCAAGTCCACCCACACTTTAAACCAGGTGGGTATGGAAGCATGTGTAATCCCAGCACTCAGGAGGCTGAGACAGGAGGATCATAAGTTCAAGGACAGTCTGAGCTGTGTAGCAAGATCCTGTCTCAGTCCCTAGTATTTAGCTAGGCCTGTATTTGGTCCTCAGCACCACATGACCACCACATGGTGTCATACATGAGTTTAATCCCAGTGCTGTGGATGTGAAGGCTGGAGAATCATAAATCCAAGTGACTGTCAACCACATGTCAAGGTGGAGACCAGTCTGGGCTGCCTGACTTACCATTAAAACAAAAGCAAAGACTTAATGGGAACATCATTAATGTGTTGAGGAATGCTATTACTTTTTTCTAAAAAGAATGAAAAACAAAATGATTATATCTAAGTTTTAAACCCCTCTCAAAAGAAGGAATGTGTTTGACAGTACTGGGGATTGAACCCAGACCATTGAATACATTAGGCAAGTGCTCTGCTGCCAAGCTATGTCTCTAGCCCAAGGAAGAATTATTGACAGGAAAAGCAAAAGTACTAACAATAAAATGAAAGGCCTCTACAAGATGTCTCTTCCTGATGCCATCAGTTCCTTTTGATTGCATCAGATTGAAGCTACTTCCACCAGTTTAAGGGTGTTGGATTCAAATCTTGTCTTGAAAGAGATTGAGAAGTAGCTTGAAGATGAAGGGGAACAGTTGGGAAATCAGTGGCACCTCTGCCTTTAAGGTGAAGGAGGCCCTGGGATCTACAAGTCGTCTGAGTGGTAGACACACTCAGACACAATGGCCAGCTTCATCATCACACCATCACCGTGACTGACTCAGCCTGGCTGGCTTTGGTGGCTGGTGGAAATGAGTCCTCAGTCAGCCTTCTTTTAAGATAAATTAAAGATCACTGGAAATATGGGTCAGGTGATGAAGTTACAGCTTCTTCAGCTTTGGCCGAGTACAGCTAAGTTGTAAGGAACTCCCTTTGGCCACTTTGGAAAGTCAAGCTGAAATATGCAGATATCCATAAACTTCACTGTTATCACCTAGACTGAAACATTAGCAAATAGCTGGGATTTAATTGTTCTGAAGTGAGTAGGACCAATCCTGTTTTTCCTGGGTGAATAGAGCTTGGTGATATGATGTTGCTTTCTGGAACTGCGTACAACTGTGCCTGACCAAGTTAATATGCTAATTGTGATTTGGAGTAAGTTTGGGTTTCAGGAGAAAATGAAAACTATATCTTCTAAAGACTACATAGCAAAATCTCTCATTTTACTTGTAAATATCTTTAGGAATTATTCTGTTGAAAATTCAAGTTAAAAGTTTTCCTTGAGGGAACTAGAAAAAAACAGAAGGCCAGTAGCTGGCCAGTAATTGACCTATTTGACCTAATTATCTTCATCAGTTCTCAAGTATAGTTCTTGAGACTCTGAACTAAGAGGTGTTTTTTGTAAATCTTCAAAATTTTGCATTTCAAGCCATCAGAAATGATTTTTTCTTCTTAAATTAAATATATATATGTATATATATATAAAATCAGAATGTGGGGGAGGGAAGCTGAACACAAGCCTATTTTTAAGTAAAAATAATTTTAATTGAATTTCCTCCTTGAAAAGGCAGGGTCTTTTCTTTTTTCTTCTTCTTTTTTTTTTTTTCTTTTTTTGAGACAGGGTTTCTCTGTGTAGCTTTGGAGCCTGTCCTGGAGCTCACTTGGTAGCCCAGGCTGGCCTCGAACTCACAGAGATCCGCCTGGCTCTGCCTCCCAAGTGCTGGGATTAAAGGCGTGCGCCACCACCGCCCGGCTGAAAAAGCAGGGTCTTAAAGTCATACAATGCTGTTGATAAAAATAATTGAACAAGCCAGGTAGTGGTGGCACATGCCTTCAATCCCAGCACTAGGGAGGCAGAGGTAGGCAGCCTGGTCCACAAAGGGAGGTTCAGGACAACCAGGGCTACACAGAGAAACCCTGTCTCGAAAACAAAAGACAAAAGTAAATAAGTAAATAAATGAACAAGTAGTTTATTTTCAGTATCAGAAACTATATACGGTTTCCAGATTCTAATCTCATGTTACTAAGTCTATAAAACTGAGTCTTTTTTTTAAAGTTTTTTTTATTTTTATTTTATGTGCATTGGTGTTTTGCCATGGGTGTCGGGTCCCCTGGAACTGGAGCTACCCATGTAGGTGCTGGGAGTTGAACCTGGGTCCTCTGGGAGAGCAGTCAGTGCTCTTAACCACTGAGCCATCGCTCCAGCCCCCTACAACTGAGTCTTTTGTTGTAGTTTTTCTTTTTCATATGCTTAGTTATCTGCAAACAGTTTTGGGAATGTTTCCAATTTAATTTTATTATTTTTAAAATGTATTTATTTATTTTATGTGAGTTTCTGTGTACCATATCTGTGCAGGAGCCCTTGGAGGCCAGGAAAGGGTATTGGTACTGAAGTTAGAAGCAGTTGTGGGTACTGGGAACTGAACCTGGGTCCTCTGCAAGAGCATTAAGTGCTCTCAACCACTGAGCCATCTTTCCAGCTCCCTCATTTTATTTCTTACAACTCAGGTATGCATTAAATTAATGATTTGGGGGAGGGAGAGTAAATAGAAAATTAAAATGGCTCTTCCTTTAAAAAAAAATACAGTGAATGAAAATGTCCTCAGAACAATTAAAAGGAATTCCAATAATAAAAATGCTATCCAGAGTATTTGAGTCTGTATACATGCACAGAACATTAGAAATAAGGAAATCCATGTTTGTCAGAGTGCAAATGGTTTAAAATAATTCAACAACAGTATAGTGGGAAACATTATGGCAATAAAGTTTAAAATCTAAGTAAAATGGATGGTATTCTAACAAATTGCAAATTACTAAAATTTTATCCAGAGATGTTACAAATGCTAAGAGTTGAGTAAAAAATTGATTGCATATAAAGTCTTGCATTTTTATGAAATGTATCCTTAGTACCAAAACCTCATAACAAAGTATCCAGGTCACCCCTCAGTATATACTTTTTTAAAAAAAGATCTTGTGCACTGCACAACTGCGGTGAGTTCATGACTGCATTGATGATGTCATATCCAGGACACAGTTTTGCTCAATTCCTCCCCAACCTCCAACTCTTATGATCTCTCTGCCCCTTCTTCCATGATATACCCTGAGCTTTTGGGGGTGGGCAAGCTGATATATAGATATTCCATTTAGGATGTCCACAGTTGCTTAATCTCTACTTTACAGTTATTTTAAACAGGAAGATGCATATAATATATATATATATATACATACTGATATGTGTATGTACATATATATATCAGCACTGCTAAGAGCAAGTGGAAGTGTGTATGTGTGTGTATGTGTGTGCGTGTGCGTGCACGTGTGTGTGTGTGTGTGTGTGTGTGTGTGTGTGTAAGCAACAAGCATAGGGGAGATTTTTTTATAGCAATGCAACGAATTGTTGATATTGATTATCTCTACGGGGATATGAGTGTAAGACCTAACTTATTTTTACATTATACCTACTTACAGTTTAAAGTCGAATATGATTAAGGCATGGTGGCATGTGCCTGCAATTCCTGATACTCAGGAAGCTGAGGTAGGAATATAGCAAATTCAAGGCTACCTGGGAAACTTAGCAAGATCTTGCCTGGGCATACAATAAAAAGGTATGAGAGTGTAGTTCCATGGTAAAGTGCTTGCCTGGGTTCAATCTCTGGTGCTGAAAAAAAAAGATTACTGTTGTGGAATGTTAATTTAAGATGTGTTACATTTGTTTATGCTGTGGAACATTTGTTTTAATGATGCAAAGATGTGTTGCATTCTTTTATGTTGCATTTGTTTAATTCTGTGAACCTGTGTTACTGTATCTGTCTAAAACATCTGATAGTCTAATAAAGAGCTGAACGGCCAATAGCAAGGCAGGAGAAAGGAAAAGTGGGGATGGCAGGCAGAGAGAATAAATGGAAGGAGAAAAAGAGAAGGAAGAGCAAGAGAACAAGGAGAGGAGGCCATCAGGGGCCAGGCACACAGCCACACAGCCAGCCACGGAGTAAGAATGAAAGTACGATATATAGAAGAAAAGGAAAAGGCCCAGAGGCAAAAGGTAGATGGGCTAATTTAAGAAAAACTGGCAAGAAACAAGCCAAGCTAAGGCCAGGCATTTATAATTAAGAAAAAGCCTCCGTGTGTGATTTATTTGGGAGCTGGGTGGCAGGCCTCCCAAAAGAGCAAAAACAACCAAAAACAATTACAATGAGCTGCTATCTCTTCTATGCTAAATATGATTATAACCAAAAGTTTGTGGAAGTATTGTTTGGAGTATATCATCTAAGCAACGCTGATTAAAAAAAAAATCAGTCGATTTATCATATAACTACTGTTGAAAGATTATTCATATGTCAAGAAAAGAATCCTCGGGGGGAGGGGGGCGGGGCGGGAGGAGGGAGAACGGGGGAATCTATGGCTGATATGTAAAGTTGAATTATATTGTAAAATAAAATAAAATAAAATAAAAAAAAGAAAAGAATCCTGTCTGAAAACCAATAGGGGAATATCCAGTCCAGCCTCTGTGGTTTGAGTCACTGCTTTTATCTGTTGGAGACTCTGTATCTAGAAGCAAATCATGTCCTTTGCTGGGTCAAGTAGGGACTTGGAAGTTAAATTGGACACTACAGTATATTTAGTACACGTTGGGTCCTATGGTTTATCCTCTTGGTACCCACTTTATATACTCCTTCATGTGCACCCCTCCCTGTAGTCTCACTACTAATCCTAGAGCCACATCTGATCCTTTGGGGGAACAGGAAATGAGGATTATCACTTAATATTGACCAGTGATCTCTTTTCTAACAGGAACCTGGGGGACAAAAGCAGCGTCAACAATGAGTCGGCCACCCATCACTACCAACTACAGATGACTTGCCATTTTATTTACAAAGGTAAGAAAAAGTATTCTATATCCCTAATCCTGACAGATGTTCTACACAGCCTTTAATTTTCCTACTGTGTCTTTATTTACCTACCTAGTTCATGACATTTAACATTGGCCGTATCAAATTTCAAACAAACATCAAGCAAACAGGACATGGAAAGTTTTGAATGTCTGTCTGTGTGTGGAGGGGCAAAGCATGGCAGGGGAGGAAAATGCCATGAATTATGATGCCTCACTAATATTTAATCACCTTAGAATTCTTAATTTTAAACAAATACTCTATAGCAAAATGTTAAAAAGAATGCTGAATTCATTTGCAATCTCATCTTTAGGTAAATCAGCAGTACTTCTCAGAATAGCTTCCCTCCTTTCTTTTATAGAGTTAGGGTGATCATAATGTTGTCATCTATGCTTATCTTGGTTTACATACTTGCAAGTATGTATTGTTCCCAGTGCAGAAACATAACAAGCCTAAGGACAGAGAGTAACCCCACTGTGCCCAGTTTAATAGTCCTTTGTAGTTTGCTCTTGTGGCCATTAGTGTTGTCAGTTTGGGAGGTCTGGACATGCCTGTGGGGGATCATCTTGATTGCATTGGCTGAAGTGGGAAGATTGGCCACTGTGGGTGAGAGTTTTGTGTTCCCTGAACAATGATTCTGGAATGTATAAAACAGAGTGAGCTGAAAACAGATAAGTAAATAATTGTTTTCTCCGCTTGCTAGAGACATAATGTGAGTAGCTGCTTCTGGCTCCTGGGCTTTGATTTCCCCACAGCGATGAACTGTACTTAGAACTAAAATAAGACCTTTCTCCCTTAAGTGGCTTTGGTCATAGTATTCTATCAGGAAGAGAAGAAAATAACAACTTTGAACTCAGTTGGCTCTTTAGGGGTGATAAAGGGAGACTATCAATAGATATTGATCAGACTTCATTTCTAACACTACCCCAGGGTGGGGGGCAGAAGCACTATCAGCAATGGATAGGCCACTCATCACTACCATGGTCCTCCTTTATCTGTGTTGTGCTTCTAAAAAGGAATTTAAATGAATTGAATATGCTGGCATAGTTTCCACCTTCTCTTCCCTGCTGTCAAGCCAGGAGTGATTTACAAAGTAATGAATCGACTTTGAGATTCTCTGCTCACTGCCCTCCATTCGTGTCAATTAGTCCATTTCCCAGAGGTTGTTTCTCAACTCCCCGCAGAGTGGCTGGTGAAGTGGTTTCCATTTTCAAAGCTGAGGGTCTGAGAAGCACAGCTGCTCACATGGCATTCTTCGGGGAGGTCCTTCTTCTCTTGGCTCTGTTGGGCAACTGAAGGTTGGCTTTTTATCCTGAGCTGAAGGTTGGCTTTTTATCCTGAGCTGATATTACCGAGTCTTTCAAGTATTTTAATCTTCCTAGCATTTTATTCAGAACCCCGTGGAAGTACTATTCCAAGGAAACTAGGAAAAAATCGGTTCTTCTTTAAACAAATAAAGCAGACGTTTAGTGAAACAGATGTCTTTGTGGACTCCCAGTTATAATACGGACAGGTTGAATGGAGACGGTCTGAGAGTAAAGAGAGTGTGTGTGTGGCAGGGGGTTGATTGTGGTAGCAGGAGACCTGGTGAGGTGGGCTCATCTAAGTCCATATCTTCATTCTTCTAAATGGCCTTAGACATGTCGAGCACCCAACACCAAGGGTGAACTCAGTTATTTAGTTCAGGTGTGGAGACATGGCTGGCTAATTCTTTGATGCCACAAACACTGAACTTACTAAAAGACTAGGATTCAAAAGCTTATAGGAAAGTCAGATCTGTCTCTCCCTGGGGTATTAAATGCCCTTCGTGTAATCTAAGATCATGAAGTATTCTTGGAGCCAATGGTAATTAGCAAAGAGTTCCAAACTGGACCATGAGCAGAAAGTGAGAGACTTTGGAGCATTCAACCCTAGATGATATGTCTTCATCAAACATCTCCCCTCAAGGCTTAGGGATCGAATGAAAGAAGAGGCAGAAAGATTGTAAGAGCCAGAGGTGGTGGATGACTCCGAAGAAGACAACATCTTCCAGACCCAACAGGACTAGAACATGTCCAAACCCACAGAGACTCTGATAGCACACATTAGACCCCCACTGGTTCATACCAGACAGAATCTCAGCACAGAGAGGGAGGAGGCACAGAGTCCCACTCCTAACCAAGAAGCTATTTGTAGTTGATTCCTGCTGGGAAAGTGAATATTAGGTTTCTCCAGTGGAGTTTCACTGAGCATGTCAACCACGCTCCAGATCAGGCCCCAAGTCAAGGAGTAGTTGGCCAATGCAAATCAGACTTCATGTTTGGTTCGGTTTGTTGTGCGCATTTTGTTTTGATGTTTCTATTTTTAAAGTTTGTTTGGCTGTTTTAATTAGTTATTTTTTGTCTTTCTTTTTTTTTTTTTTTTTTTTTGAGAGGGGCAGACATGAAGTTGGGTGAGTAGGGAGGTAAGAAAGATCTGGGAAGATTTAGGGGAGGGGAAAAATATGACCAAATTAGGATATGTGAAAATGTTTTAATAATTTTAAAAAGATCCTGAAGTTTTGTGGCTCCCTGATGATGTAGGTGCCCTTATTTAACAAAGAAGTAACAGGCTTTAATTTTTTATGAATTTGAAGTTGAATATGAATGCCTATTAAGTGTTTAAAAATACGTGTTTGAGCCAGGCAGTGGTGGTGCACACCTTTAATCCCAGCACTCGGGAGGCAGAGCCAGGAGGATCTCTGTGAGCTCGAGGCCTGCCTGGTCTACAGAGTAAGATCCAGGACAGGCACCAAAACAAAATAAAAACAAAAACAAAAACAAATAAAAAAACAAACAAAAAACATGTTTGAATATCTAATATCTATCAGTTATAAAAATATTTTATCTTAAATGTACTTGAAAAAACTCAAAAAGTTAATAAATAGTTTTGCATATGTAAAACTAAAACTTCTCTGTCAGAATTTTAAAAACAGATTAAAAGGCACATAGCAGCATGGAAAAACACTAATAATGTGCTTAGTAATAAAGTAATAGTTCCAAACTTAGAGTTAAAAAGGAAATTACAAATACTACTAACAATTTTAGGTTTAAAATCAATAATTAAAATACTAAGACCCTAATAGATAGATTAGCAAAAGTACGGGAAACTCAAAAGAAACATACAAAGAGATAACAATGATGTGGGGAAAATTTAATCTTCATTAGTAATTTTCAAAAATTAAAATCAAAATGAGGATTGCCCTTATTTGACCTATCAAATTATCAAAAATATCTAAAATACGGTAGTCAATAAGACAAGCTCCCACTCACTACAGATGGGGCTATGAGTGGGTATAGACTTCTTAGAAGGCAATTTGCTAGTATATTAGTAAGAGCTTTGAAGTGTTAATACCCTGGTATGACTTAGTCATTCCAGGAATTGAGTCCAAGATAACATTGATATTGGACAAAGATATAAGCATAGATAATTACTGTATTATTTGCAGAAGCAAAATTTTTGGGCCACTTCAACTATCCATCAATATTAGCATTATTAACTAAAGTACTCACACACAATTGGATTCACACAGTGATGTCCCCTTGCATCTAAAAGAAAACATTCTTTTCCCAGGAAGGATTTTTTTTTAATCATAAAAGGGACACATGCTTATTATATCAGTGTTCAATGAAAACACCAAGATGGATATTATAATTTTTCATATCAAAATGCATATTTCAAAAGGTAGAGACAGCTGTGCTAAAATGTGACTCATAGAGTTGCTTCAGGGAAGTAGTATTTAGAGTGGAGTTGTGTGTGTGTTCTGATTCATAATTTTGGTACTTTCCAGATATTTTTACAGTGGGCTCTTACAACAACCTGAAGCAAAGCAAATTTTAAATAGCTTTTAACAAGAAATCTATCCACATGAAAAGGGGTTTAAGCGTCTACAACATCTTTCTTCAGACTTAGAGTTAAGTAATCTCCCAATAAATACTCTTGGATTTTCTTTTTCTTTTTCCTCTGTATCCTTGTCTTTCTTTGAAAAAACAATGGCAGTAACAACAACAAAAACAATACAATGCGTGAAATATTTTTTTCTTTAACAGCATCATTATGTTGCATTGAAAGAACAGCATTCAGATTTCCAATGGAAATGTTTCTCCTTTGCAGATGTCGTCAACTGCTGAAAATGGAGACACCGTACCTGGGAAACAAAACGAAGAAAAAACCTACAAAAAGGTGAGTCTTTTCCTTTCTTCAGAAAGTAGGAGCAGTCTTCTGCTGTTTGCCAGGGTGATGTTGTTCCGGCTTTTCTCCCTCCAAAGCTGTTGCTGACCTTCTTACTTTCTCTTGCTGCTCTACCGAATTAGCAAAAACTTGGTGGTTTAAATGACAAAATGTATCATTGCAGAGTTGTAAAGGTCAGATGTCTGAAGGGGTGTGGCTGGTGTCCACAGAGCTGCATTCCTTCCAGAACTGTTAGGGGAGAATTCGAGTCCTTGTTCGATCCAGTTACTAGGTGTACCCAGAATCACCTCTTCCTTTCGTCTCAATGCCAGCCGTGGCTGGAGGAGTCTTTATTGGGCTGTATCTTTTTAATAATACAAAGGACCAGTGAATTACACCATGTCCTCCCAGATAATGCAAAGTAATTTCCTTATTTCAAAGTTAGTTGATCAACAACCGTAATGTTCACTAGCCTAAACTCTTTGTTACCACATAACATAGCATATTCATAGGGTCCAAGGATTAGGACATGGCTATCTTTGAGGGACATCTTTCTACACACCCCAGCTGCCATTTGAAGATAAGAGTGGGAAGATAGTTGTTTTTCTGCCTCTCTTATTGTTCATAGGAAGAAGACTCTCAGTAACATGTGATATTCTATGTCTAGCATGAGTCCTTTGACTCACTGCAAAATACTAAGTACTTTTGGTCTTTAAATTAGAAAAAATAAAAAGAAAGAAAGAAAGAAAGAAATGTGTACGTGTGAATTGCTGTCACTCTTAACCCTCTAAGATTTTGTGTCTTTGGTCCATTTCCCACGGACATTTTTTTTTTCTAGGCTTCCAAGTGTATCTTACCTCTCTTTGAATCTGATAAATTCTTGACTCTTATCAGTCATTGGGTATCATTATTGGGTAAAATATGGCCCTAAGCACCACTGTTCCCACTTAAAAGTTAACCTTACAGGTTCCAGCTTTTAAAAGTTCTTGCCCTCCTGCTCCCTGGGATTAGGAGGTTTGTGTATTGGCAATTTACTGTATCTTATTTTTTTGTTTCTACTTACTGTTCTTCGATGGACAACTAGTGTGTGTTGCCGTGTGAACGTTTCTCAAGATGTCGGCTTTGACCATGTATTCAGGTCATGCGTCATGTGTGAAGCATTGGTTTCCTAAGTGCTCCTTTCCTCTAGATCCTTTTAACTCTCCTTTTCTACTCAGAGAAACCTAGACATGTAAACACGGACATTGCCATCTAAAGTGATGGTGTGGTCAGGGAAAAGATTCGGCAGGGTGAAGACTAAAGAATTTCACATGTCAGGTCTTAGGAACTTTCTGTATCCAGCCAAAGATAGTGATACCAGTTCTTACCTTTAGACACGAGTGGGACATCAGTTGTTTCTTCTTTCCCCAGTAAGCATGGGAACAGTGGAGAGACACTTAAGTCACTGGCCTGTCATTACTTTACATCAGCATCAGAGAGTATCTTCAGTCAGCTTCAAAGTACACCAAGATTCTGGACTGAAATCTTTTGTCATATAAACACAATAGAAAGAATATGATCACAACATGCTGCTGTTTGCCAAGTGTGCCCTGGTCCAAAATGCAGGAAAGCTGAGAAGATTCTACAATTAATGGATATTTGACTCAGTAATGTTGAGAAAGTCATAAAAATGAAAAGCTTGGGTGCTATAATCATTCCTATAGAAAGAAAGAGACAAAAGAAAGTTAAGATCTTTGGGTGCACGCACATGCATGTGCAAACACACCAACAATGCTTTAAGAAACACAATAGTATAGGAATCTTTTGATGATCTGATTAGTAAAAGGAATATAATTAAAAGGAATTACTTAAATTAAAAGGGATTATTAAAAGCAGTTACTCTAGTTGTGAGAATGTTCAGAGTAAATGGATGTTGACTCAAAGAAATGGGAGAGAAACTAGTTTTCTTTCCAACAATATGGAGAAATACGATTAAATACCGCAAGGACTGTTGGTGCCTGGTTGGGTTAGTAGTCCCAGTGAATAACAAATTTGCCTCCATCAGGACAGTGCATGAGTTGCCTCTGTAGCTTCATGTTTTGCTCATGACCTTCATACAAACATAAAAGTAATACTTTGTAAGTGTACAGAGAGATTGGAAATGGTGTCCCGCCCCAGCCCTGGCTCTATGAGTGCATCAAGTCTACCCTGCAATCCACTAGATGTGTCTTTAAGTCATTTCCTTCCTAGTTTGGAAGCTCTGACGATGCAGTATGGATCTGTTTCATAAAGAGCCTTGGCGATCGTTATTTCTCATGACTGAAAATCACCCAGGTTAAGGACATCTCCCTTCCCCATCTACTGCCAGCAACAAGAAGGAGGACCCCCAAGGAGTCTGTGAAGATGTTTCTGTTGACTGGGAGAAGTGTGACATGAAAAACAACTGTAGGCTCAGTAGCCTCTGATGAGGCAGTGAGAGGAGCCGCTGTGGACCAGTGTCAACCAGTCGTCTTGGGCTTTCTGTACGGGGCCCCAGATTAGGTGGGCAATAGCCAGCAACACACCACTTCCTCCTTGTAATGATTTCCACGTGTTTTAGGGAAGAGTCAGTGTTTGCGAACTCTTGGTGTCTTGATCATTTGCATGTGATTGTTGAGCTGGCTGCTCTTAGTTCTTCCAATTGCCCATTTCTCTAATCTGTTATCAATTCTTGGCAAGCCCAGGAGGAACTAAGCATAAACCCATAAGGTTAATGTCTTCAACTAAGGGCTAAAACAAGTCCGGTTTTAGCTGTGTAAAACAAACATGTTGCCCATTACGGCAGGCATTAATGGCTGCCTCTCTGTGTTTACAGAGTCTAGAATTTCCACTCTCGTTAATTTGCTGAATGTCTTCCGCTGGAGTTGTAAACACAAAAGCCTCCAGGAGCCAGGCAGGAAACAGGTTTTGCTATAACTATGGGAACTATCGTAGGGCTACATGTCTTCCTTTGGGGGTGGGTGGCACTCAGCTGCTGCTAACGGAGCTGTGCATGAATGTACACCCTAGCCTGCCATATACTCTGATTTTCTTAGGAAAACAGAAATACAGATCTTGATGTGACATCTTCCAGGTTTTTAATCATCAACTAATTTAGAAGTTTGTTTTTCAGTTCACTCTGGGCAAAACAACATGCCAGTGGAACCCTTCTCACTGGCAAACGGCAGCCAGTTGGCAAACCCCTGGCACATCCTTGCTATAAGAAAAATGAAGGAGGAAAGAAAAGCCTGAAAAAAAAAAAAAAAAAAGCCTTCGAGAACTTGTCTCTGCTTCCCAGTACTGCTCAGTTTATTTGGGAGAAAAACATAGTCCCACATGAAAACAACAACAACAAAAATTTAAATAATGACCCAAATCAGTATTAAGTGCCAAGACAAGCAGCAGGCATTTTGTTTAATCATCACAAGTCCCAAGGAGCTGGAAGCTTCCAAGCTGGGAGAACATTTTGCTGGGGTCAAAATTTCCTAATGTCATGCCTTTAGTCCCAGAACTCCAGAGGCAGAGGCAGACAGATCTATGTTTGAAGCCAGCGTGGTCTGCAAAGTGAGTTCCAGGACGGCCAAGGCTACACAGAGAAACCTCATCTCAAAAAAAAAAAAAAAGCTAATGTCTTTTTGCCTTCCTTCAGTCACTCTTTAGTGGCTGTACCTTCTCATTTGCTTTCTTGTCTGCGTGATGGAGCATCTGGTGAGCATGACACACACTTGGATGAGGGTGACTTGCTGGAGGGACAGGAAAAGCTGACTTGAGCTCAGCCCAGTGTTGGTATCTGGGGCACATAGCAGGTAGTAGCGTGGGCTTGACTCTGAGTCAGCCTTGAGTGCTAGTGTAAAGGGTTTGAGCCTTATAGTAGAACTTTCCGGAATGGTGGACGTGTTCAATAATCTGCACTAAGTCCATGGCCACGAGATTCATGAAGTTGTTAAGTGGCAAGCATATCTGAAGAACTACATTTTCATTGATGTAATTGTTAGTGTTGAGTTTTAGAATCACTTTTTATTGACTCTGACAATTTTATACATGTATATAACGTATTTTTATTGTATTAACCCTCCTTATTCCATTTCCTTCTTGCTCCATCTGGAACCCTTCTTCCCAACACATCTCTTCCCTAATTTCATGTCTTTAAAAAAAAAATAGCCTATTGAGTTTAATTGGGAGTGCCTGCATGTGTACAGGTGTGGGGTTATTTACTGAATCATGGGCAACTTTCCAGTGGCCACACTGTTGAAGAAAAGTCACTTCTCCCTCCCCCAACCACCACTAACTGCCAATAGCTAGCTCTTCCTGGAGGGGTGGGAGTCTCATGTGCCCTTCCCCAATACGTGTTGGAATGTTGACAGCTCTACATCCTTTTCCCTCCTCTCTGAGCCTTGGCGACAGGAGCAGGGTGTGTGTGTGTGTGTGTGTGTGCACACGCATGTGTGAATGACACAGATATCCCATTTAGGGCTGAGTAGTCAATCGTTATTTATTCTCAGTGTTTTTGACAAGTTATGAGTCTCTGCATTGATTACTGCCCACTGTTAACAGAACCTTCTCTAACCAGGGTTGAGAGCAGCACTAATCTATGAATATAAACATTATTTAGAAGGAGGTTTGACAACT
>CABHPQ010173664.1:0-49085 GCA_902168405.1 Peromyscus aztecus | reverse complement strand
CCCACCCAAAGACTTCAGGTAACAATATCCATTAACAAAATCTACTTATATGTGTACTAAAGAGAAATCAATAAGAATATATGCTCGGTGGTCCCTTAACATACATCCCCAAGAAAAAAGAATGAGCACTACAAAAAATGTCATGGTAACTCCCAAATGAATGGATATAATCTAATTTCAGTTCATATTAAGGTGGATACATAAAGAGGTTAAAACCAATAATGTAATAGGATGCATCGACTGAAATAAGAGAAAAGAGCTGCAGAAACAAAATGAATGAACCTCACAAACATGATGAAGTGTTTCACCACAAGGACTATAGCACGAGCATCATCATTCCTGTGACAACATGGAATATGAGGAAAGTTTAGTGGAGATGGCTCAGCAGTTAAAAGCATGAACTGCTCTTATAGAGAACTTAAGTTACCTTCTTAGCTAAGACCCAAGTTAGGTGGGTTACCACCACCTCAAGTTCCAGAGAATCTATCAATCTATCGCCCTCTTCTGGCATACATGGGTACCTGCATTCATGTGCTCTTTCACACACACACACACACACACACACACACACACACACACAATTAAGCTATAAAAAGGCATCTTTAAAGAGTGTAGTTCTTGAAATACATACTCATGCCTCAAGAACAAAAAGGAATGTGAATCATCCAAATCAAAATATCGACAGGATGCTCACCTGAGGCAAGGAGACAAAATAGTGACTGAATGGAGGTATGAGATGGAATATTAATATCATCACTAAGATATGTCTCATCAACTAGAAAAATCCCAGTTCAAGGTATAACAGAAACCACAGCTGCCCCATGCTGTCCCTTTCTCACCCACATTGAAGGTGCCCTTTCTCTGCCATCTTCAATACAAAGTGCTATTGACACTACACAACTACAAGGGCTTCCAAAAAGCCCATGAGAATCAAATAGGGCTTTCTTCCTTGATTGTCAGCTTAATTCAAGAGCAATCTATTATCACATTGCTGGCATATCTTCAATAAGTGTGGGGGCTGAAATCACCTGGACAATAGTTCTTTGAAAAAGCTGAAATTCATTATTTGTATTCATTTCCTACCATGGCAGAAACCATTCTGAATGTTTAAGTCCACGGACAGATAAGCATCATAACATACGTGGCTAATTCTGTGTCTTTGTGGCAAAGTTCTGGTGGTTCTGAGTAAGTCTAATGTTGACTTTGGCAAAAAGCATGCTGGGAGTTTGGGTAGTTTATTCCTCCAGACCACTCAAAACTGGTTGTGCTATCATTTTTAAAGCATTTTGTTAGGAAAACTTCCAACATGCAAGTAAGTGAGTTGGAAGTATTTTATACTGAACATTCATCCTAAACTGTATATTGCTATGAACATTTTCTCTGACTTGCTTTAATCACATAGATATTTACCTATTTGTATATTTATCAACCATCAGTCAGTTGAATAACATGATAACTGTTTTGAACAGCCCAACGATTTAATCACAAAGTAAAAATCTCAATGCAACAGGCATCTGAGAAATCAGTTTTCAAAAAAACAAAAACAACAAAAAAAAAACCACATAACTAGCTCCTGAATAAAAAGTAAATGGTCTGCAAAGGGGAGCTTTTCCTTTAAATGTGGTCTTTTAAGGAAGTTATCTGATAGTCTGCCTTTCCTCACTTCATTCTTATTAATTTGCCTATAAATTTTCACAGTGAGTTTAAGTAGACTTCATAGGGTTTCTAGCATGTTCTCTAACATACATTAGAAATCCTGAACACTGAAATCCTAGAAGACTGACTATTTTTATAATCAAAAAATACAGGAAGCTGTCAGTAAACAAGTTAGATCCAAGTCTCAGGGGGCGCTTGCTAATGGAAGGGTTCCGAATGTGGGCAATTTGAAGCTTGCATTTGCCATTATCTGGTGAAACAGTTTGCATTAAACCTAATACAAACTAATGCTCATCCATGTATGCTTTTTTCCTGAATTCCCTCCAGATGTGATTGCAGAAAACAACCCAGTGCAAAGGCTTTTCTCTCTTCTGCTGTGCAGCGATTTCACTTCTCATGTTTCTGTCAGAATGAAAATTAGATTCAAAGACGGCTCTGCACCCAACAACTCCGCCAAGGTGTGAAATGCTCAGGTTTCTGTGGCTGTAATGAACATATGCAAAGGCTTTTCAGACAGCCTGTCTTGGAATACAATGAGACCCTGTTGATGTGCTCTCAGTTCAGCTGCTCCACCGTAATATTCACGTCCTCTGAAGACCAGTGACGGAAGACCAGCTTCTGGGCATGTGCTTGTCACTTGAGCCTGGTTTCCAGTGATCGTCAGTAGCTACAGTCTTCCTGGTTAATTTTCTAATTTTCTTGTGTTAGAATCATGTTTGACAGGATGTCGAAATCCTAAGCCATCTGTGAATGGCCAGAGAAATTGGACAACTCAAATTAGATTTATAGGAGGCATTTGATTTTAAAGTTATTTTTGAATGAAAAATTAAATACACAAATAAGTTGAAACAACTTAACTGTGAGAATTCATATACTGGCTGCTGTAAACATCAAGCATCATGAAAGGGTGTGTGGAAATGTGTGGAACTCTAATTCTTGTTCTATTGTATCCAAGCATTACTGCTTTATTACTTTGAAGAGTGTCATTGAGAGACTACCACCAAAATAAAAATCCATATGTTAGATGTCATGTTGGCCTTTGACAATCACAGAAGAAAAAGTTACATTAAACATCAGGAGGAGAAACTACACTTGGCAATCTTGCTGAGGACCTGCTTTGGTTCCTACCACCCATATGACAGCTCACAACCATCTGTAACTCCAGTTCCAGGGTATCCAATGTCCTCTTCTGGATTCCATGGGCATCAGATACATACATAATACATATATATACAAGCAAACACTCATACATACATATATATTTTTAATTTTTAAAAATGTCAGGAGGATAAATCAAATTTCTGTTATGAAAGATAAAATCAATATGCAAAATTGGTGTGTTCCTTCACATCAACGATGGACAACATGGACACTGAATTAATGAAAATACCTATTTAAAATAGCATCAAAGATGATAAACACAGTATCTGACTTGTATATTGAAAATTCCCCAAAATCACTGAGAATGATTAAGAAAGTAGGTAACTAAGGTGCCTCCATTGTTTCTGGATCAAAATTGGTATTTCTGATATAGTAGCACTCCGTTCATTCTCTTGTGTTGCTGTAACAATTGGCTATATTGTTCATTTTTTATTTGTATCCTATTATTATATAGCTCTAGATTAGAATTAAAATTCTATAAATAAACCAATATAGATATGACCAGTGGAATTTTAATGAAGGCACCAAGAACATCAAAGAGGAAAAAAGAATGTTTTAAGCAAACATGAAATCGAGCTGGATATCTGTATGTGGTGGGATGAGCTTGAACTCTAACCTACATGTCATAAAGCCATTCAGTCTGCATGTGGACGGTGATGATTCCATGATCTTATGAGCAAAACACAAAGCACTAAAATCCATCGACTTATGGATTATAGATTACCAGATAGAAAATTTGGGTTTTCCTAAGTTCTCCAAGGAAATAGTCCTTCTTTTCCTTTCTTTGAATAATGGTGACAGGGCTTGCTTCTACCTTGAATAACTTCCCAAGAAGAAACTACACGTATCAGAGCTTCACAGGTGAAAGTGCTCTGTTATGTCTTCTATAGTAGAATAAATGACTGTCTGAATTTTTTATTCTCTTTAACAATATTGGAATTAATGTAGTGAATAAGACTTCCATAGTCACCAATACCTAGCAATAATTAAGTAAGAAAAAAAGGAAGGTATGTAGACAGAGAGGTACAGAGAGAAGGTAATTATAGGTTAAAGACTGAATGTGTATCCCCACCAAACTCGTATTCAAGCCTGAAACCCTGGTGTGATGACATTGGAAGGTGCAGATTTAGGAGGTTATTTAGTCTGGATGAAATGGTATGGGATCTGCCTAGGATGGGGTTAGTACTATTGAAAACAGGAGTAGGGATCAGAACCAAAGTCTAGTAATCCCTCTCCTCCACTCCACCTCTCCCCCACTCCATCTCTCCCTGTCCCTCTCCCCCACTCCCTCTCTCCCTCTCCCCCCCCCCCCCTCTCCCTCTCCCCCCTTCCCCTCTCCCCCCTTTACCTCTCCCCCACCTCACCTCTCCCTGTCCCTCTCCCCCACTTCACCTCTCCCCTACTTCATCTCTCCCCCTACCTCTTTCCCCCTTCACTCATCTTTCCCTCTCCCACTCTGTCCTTCCTCTTCCTTTCTCCCATCCCTTCTTTCTGTCTCTGAACCACACAGGGGCCTTCACAGACATTCAGTCTGCAGACACTTGATCTTGGAGTTGCCAGGCTCACAAAGTGAAATACACATCTTTGTTGAAATGAGCCATTCAGTCTATGATTTTTCAATGATAGTCTGATTTGACTAATTTATTATAAAATAATAAGGGAGAGAAATGTGAGAGAAAAGAATTCAGAGAAATAAGAAATATATCTACTTAATTAAAAAAGTCTAGATCAGAGAGATTCTTTTTCCGAGACAAGGTTTCTCTGTGCAGCTCAGGTGCCCATCCTGGATCTCGCTCTGTAGACCAGGCTGGCCTCGAACTCACAGAGATCCACCTGGCTCTGTCTCCTAAGTGCTGGGATTAAAGGCATGCACCACCAATACCCAGCTGATCAGAGAGATTTTTAAATGGAGAGTATTATAATATCATTTTGGTTGTTTGGGGTTTTTTTATTGAAAATACTTTGAAACACCAAGTAAATTGTGGATAGATTGGAATAATTATGCTTTGTTGATGAAGTTAGGTTTTGGGATGCAGTTATTTTGCTTCTTTTAAAAAAATGAATCCACTGTAAATATATGCTTATTAGATTTTCATCATGGAGAAGTCATGGAGTGAGTTATATTTTCACTATCTATACTGCGACACGGCTGTGTACACAACCTATAATATACTCAGGAAACACAATGTAGGTGAAGGAGATTTGCTGAGTTCTCATTCAAAATGTTTTTTTTTTTTTTAGGTTTATTTGTGATGAGCTGGTCTTTCCAAACAACAATCGAGAATGAATAACAGGGAAAGACGAAGTGGTTAACAAGGCAGAAAATGAAAAAAAAAACATGGCGAGCAAGAGGCTGACCAATGGTGAGGGACACATTACAACACCACTGTGTATGACAAGATGGAGAAATCTCTGCGCAGTTATGCTAATTGAACTTCTTTCTCACAATAAGCCATACAAGCTATCACTCAGATGTGTATAGACACTGGGCTTCTTCAGGGATATATGATAATGTAGTCTATCAAAAACAGTGGCAAACAGAGGGTTCAATAAATAAATTAGAGCAAATATGTCAGTGGGCTGTTGTAGGAAATCAACAAGTTCTAAATGGACAATTTACCTGGGTTTGGGCTCATGTGAAGCTGTTTTCTTCCATCAACATGTAATGTTTGGTCTTCCTTCTGGCCTTCTCTCCTTGAGTTCAAAGGTATCCTCTGAAGTTCTGCATGGAACTTTGTTCCTGAATTTGTCTTACATACTCAGCACCAAGGACAAGTGCTTCCTTTTCCTAAGCTGTATTTATTGGAGTGTAACATGTAAATAATTACACTCACATTAGTAGCAAAGATTTATAGTGATTAAATTAGATGATATCTGTAAAGTGCTTCCCACTGAAATGGCAAGTATCCAACTGAAGGCACAATGAAAAGCAGCTATGAGGTCTCGTAAGCCGAGTGCTGTTTTCTTCAGTTCATCAAAGCTAGTTATGTTCCCACATTGTCAGCACTGGGCACATTTACGAGAAGCCAAAGCTTTGTTATTTTCTCTGGAGTAACAGCTCTGATCTCTTGAGCTCTATCCAATCTCCTTTTGTGTTTTATAATTCTGTCTTTGAATTGTCACTGGGTATCTCAATTCTTCCCCTAACTCCCAATATTAAAGTCCTGGATATAAAGATAGTTGAGTGGTCTAAGGCATCAGCCTTAAGCTCTGCTTCCACATTTTAAAGTCTAAACCATGACGTTTTAGTTTTTCACAAAGATTTGTGAAAATTATTTCCAACGTATTAGAAAACTAGACATATGCCCCAAAGCCCCTTAATGCACCCCTAAAGCTTCATTTGTGGGTGGAATAAACAGAATATGGAGCTTGAAGGAAGTCCCAAGAAGTCTGTCCAGGAACTATGGGGCCTGGCTTGTCACCATCCCATAATCCACCTGTCCATAACCATTGCTTTTCAGAAACCTGTTTCTCCATAGTCCAGTGAATGGGCAAAGAAATCTGTCAACTCCAGTAGGTGTCTTATAATGTACTAGAAAATGTATGCTGTGTCACATATGAAGATGAGGGCTATTTATCTACATTCTTTCCTAGGGAACTTCTCCAACTTCAATTCATACTCATCTCTTAAGTTTCTTATTGCAGATGCACAATCCTCATTAATTTCCTCACAAAAGAAAGCCAGATGACTTTAGTTTGAGTAGTTCCTGCCCCTCACTAACAGCCCCTTGTTGAGACCTAAGCAAGTACCAGTGTCCCACTTTGAAAAGAAGAAGGCAAAAAATCCCCAAAGATGCAAGCATATGTAACAATCTAAACAACTGATCTATTTATAAAAATAAAGCACCTTTATTCTTGAGCCTTAATCAGTACTTCATCCCATACATATTTTGAGCATTCAATTTTAATTCAAACAAGGTAAAATACAGCAATCTTTTCCTCTAGTTAAAGAGCAAAAATGGCACATATTGAAGTCAGTTACTCAAAAGAAATAATGCTCACAATCCAGAGATTGCATACCCCCCTTATGAATTACACACCACCAATGGATTTGTTCTTCTTATCCTTGGGAAATGGTTCACTTCTGCCAGGATTTTAAAAGAAAACTTGAAGAGATCGATTTTCAAGACTTCAGAGAAAATGTCATTAAGCCCTGAGAAACTTCAGATGCTAGGCAAAGTCCACTAAATGGGAAAAGTTTTCCCTGGAAAGAACCTCATTATAGTTTTTTTTTAGTGTAGATGCTTCAAGGAAAAGTCTGTATGTAGCAAAAACGATCTTCATATTATGGAAGTACATTTCAAATGGGATTCTACCTGTAATGAGATGGGGTTCATGACCTTTGGAAGTGCTAGAAGCAGGAGAAAAGGAAAAGTAAAGTCACCCAGGAAAGATGATGAAAGCCAAACTCTAGGGCGCCTCATCATCCAGAAATATTTTCTGATATTAGGAGAATTTGCACTCGTGAGAAAGAGACAGTACAAAGCACATGCATGACTTTACATTATTCTCCCCTCTATGCACACCAGGATAGATTTGCAATTATATTTGAATTCAAATAATCCAATATGCAGAATTTTCTCTAAGGATGCCCCCTGACCTTTGCTGGTTGTTTCATTTTTATACACGTCTCCCTTACATTGATGTGAAATAGAGACGGTGGAAAATTGACAATTTAAACACCTTTGCTGATTTCCATTTATATCCCAAATATCCTTAAGCTTTTACAACCAGACTTTTATTTTCAACAGTTTAATGCTATTTTTTTTCCAAATGAGACTGATATTTTGAAGAAACTTATGCATTCCTCATGTGTGTGCATATATGCATGCATGTCCATGTGTGGGGGTTGTATTCATGTATTTTCACCTTTACCTTGAAGGTCACTTTCTCCCTTCGGAGAGTTACTTTGCTTCACTTAGTCTTTTCTTTCTTCTTCCTCTTGCTTCACCTCCTGTGGTGCTGGGGATGGAACCCAGAATGTTGTGCTTGCTTGACAGGTACTCTACCACTGGGCTATGCCTGCAGCTCTAATGTGTTTCCTTAAAACTTACAGGATTTCCATTCATCCCTTTGTACACCCTTAAGCAGTTCAATTTATCCACAAGATTCCCAAATACACATTTCTTACCTCAACACTGCATAGTCTCTCTAAGCTTATTATCCTCAGCTTATCCCATTCGCTGAATCTGTTTCCATATTGATTAATAATTTGATAAAGATTGAATCCTAGTTTACAATCTGTCATGAAATAGTTACTACATTCTAGTGCCCCATTTATACACTGATACTTTCTATCCCTAGACTTGAAATCCTTTAGATCTTGATAGTTTTATCGTTTTCTCTTTCTCCTATCACCTATTCATGATTAAGTCTACTGTTTCTTTTAAGCATCCCTGATATATCCCTACTTTTCTGCATTGGTTTTTAAAATTTATAACTAAACCTCTAAATCTCGCCAACTCACATTTGAATAATCATATGTTTTTCCTGGCTGATTTTCTAAGAATTTAGAGTATAGATGACAAATATAATGAGAGCAAAGAAATTGTTGTTAAAAGTAGAAAAAAGGCTGGAAAGCGTCACAATGTTAAAACACTCATCTAGCATTCATGAGGTCCCGTCTTCAATCATACTCTTCCACACACACAAAGGAAAGATAATTATCCAAAATTGTATGATGCCCTTCCCTTCTAACTTAGATGTTTTCTGATATCACTGATAACATCACTCATAGTTTTACTATAGCTGTGATGACATTGTTCTGTGATTTTTCTTTATTTTTCAAACCTATCAGGAGCCAAAAGGAAAGATTTCACAAGATTTTGAGATGTTGCAAAGTTTTGGTTTCTTCAGAAATTCTTCCTACTGAAACAACTCGTGTACTGAGATCAGAGCTTATCTTTAGGAGATTGCGGTGGAGTTCCAGAAGGGAAAGGACTAATGTGGGCATTTAAGCTGATTTTCAAGTCACTTTGAAGACATTGTCCAATGTAGGATCAGGAAGTGGTAGCTTTAGGATTGGCATGTACAGAAGGGGGACAGTTTTGAAGCAATTAGTCCTAGAAATTAGTGTATAAACTTTACTTTGATGTTTTCCATTAAATATCTGAATCTTTTAATAAATTCATTCATTTGTGATGATTGGTAGTTGACTGCTTTCTCCAAAGAGTCTGTATTTATTTCTAAAGACTTGAATGTATTTATGTAAGGTTTAAAATATAAATATTTAGGAAAAAAATGATGCAAATTGTCGTACTTCCTAGAAACAGCCACATCTCCCTTTCTACAGACTCTCCCTTCTTACAGGAATCACTTACATTTGACAATTTCATTTTGTAGAAGACTTAATCAAAAGTCACAAGTGTAAATGCCTCAATGCCAGGATCATAGCACCAGTGTGTCAAGTAGGGGCTCCCAAAGTCCACAAAGACTGTAGAAATGAAGGAGTTTCCTTTTAAAAATAATTTACATCCAAATTTGAATATTTTAAGCCTTGTTATAGTCAAACAGAGTCTGTCATCAGGGTAGCTTCTACCTGGTTGCCACCATTCAGCACTTTTACCTAGTGGCTTATAATCTAGAAAAAGCCAATGTGCATATCCTCCAAGAAACCACGGATGGACATGGAATTAATCCATCCATTTTTGCTTACAACAGACAATGCCGTTTCTGAAATCTAATCACGAACTAGGACTTTGAGTGTACCTGCCTTAGAGTGTCAAGAAAAGATAGAAAAGACTGTCAGCAACTGTAGTTCTAAGTCTAGAGAAGTCAGAGATGGATGTGCTGTCTGATCTGACTGCTCACAGAAAGCTACATGATGTCTTTGAACCTTGTGACCTTGTGTAAAGGAGTAGGAAGTACTATGATTCATGGTGCTTTCTGAAATTGACCTGTCACTAGAAGTTACTTCTTGTCCTTATACCACAGCCATCCTCATGGACTGACTGTAGGAAAAGCAATGTGAAGTTGTCTGTCTTCCTACTGTCTTAGAGTTTGCTCTGTTGAATGCACTCTTCACTGACATCCTTTCTGGATATATAAAGTTTGAGTCAGATGGAACTGACTTTTAATTAAAATGAAACCAGAGATTGTTGTAATTCTTCCATTGCAAACAGCTCTGGAAAAAAAATATAATTCACAGAAAATCAATTGAAAAATAATAACTCTACTTTTCTACATTTAGATAACACAGATTGTATTTTTCTTTTGAACAATGTGTCTTCAACTGGTATATTTTAAATCTACACTAGAAATGTGATTTTGAAGGGGATTTTAGAAGGGATATGTCTAACACATTAACTCATGGATTATTTAACATACAAATGGAACGTGAATGCTGTAACAGTGGGAGCAACAGACTGACCTCAACATTGAATGTACTGTTTGGTCATTTGCTCTATTGGGTCCTTTGAAACTTTGCTTTGCTGAAAGATAGGGTCAATAGACTTCCTCAAATGAAATGTCATGAGCTGAACCTAACTGAATCACAAGCAAAATAGAAAATGGAGAGGGAGGCTGTAAATTCTAACCATAACAAGGATTTAGGGGTTATACTGTGAAAACTAATTACTGCTTAAGTATATAGCTTGACCTGGACTTATATTTCTTTTAAGAAAGAAAATGAATATGAAATGATCCTTAAATTTGCATCTCAGTGTAATTTTAGAATTACCATCATCTATTATCTCTCATACTCTCATTCCAGACTTGTTGATGCTGAATATTTAGGGTGAGTACTCAGGAATTTACATATTTAATTAATGTTCATAGGAGAGTCACATTCACAGTGAATTTTCAAACCACTTTATTCAGCTGTTAAGACACTAGTGAAGGGCATCTAGTGGTTTTCAGCAAGAAGCTTGTCTGATCTTTCCTATATAATTAGATATGGGGTTAGGTATAGGAACAATGCCTTTGAAGATGGAGATATTTCACATAGACATCCCAATGGAACAGTATCAGAGAAATATTGGTCACACTTTCTGCCTCCAAAGTAGTCTCCTTGTTTGGGTGTGAGCCATGGGGAGCTGAGCACAGCTCAATCATAAAAGTAACTTATATTTCACACAAAAGATGAAAATGTCATACTAAAACTATTTTATACAATGGCTATTAAAATAATTTTTAAAGATGTGTGCTCGTAGTCGAAGGTTTCTCAGGTCCTGCCTGCCCAACAATCCCCCCATTCCCCCACCCCAACCCCCACCCCCGCCGTCCAGACAAATCTCTCTCACCCCAGTCCCACAGCCACTTGGACCCAAGTAAACACACAGAGGCTTATATTAATTACAAATTGCATGGCCTGTGATAGGCTTCTTGCTAGGTAGCTCTTACAACTTAACCTTTATCTATTTATCTATAAGTTGCCACGTGGCCGTGGCTTATCGGTGCTTTCACATCTTGCTTCTCTTTGCAATGCTGACATCATTCTCACTCTGCCTTTCTTGACTCCCCATATCTCTGTCTGGATTTCCTGCCTGCTTCTAAGCTGCCTTGCTTATAGGCCAATGCAGCTTTATTTATCAACCAATCAGAGCAACATATATTCACAGCCTACAGAAAGGCATCCCACAGCATGTGCTTACTTTTTGTTCATGTGTATATGTATGTCACATGTGTACATATGCTTGTGGAGGCCAGAAGAGGGCATCATATCCCCTGGATCTGGAGTTATAGGTGATGTCAGATGCCCAACTTGAGTGATGGAAACTGAATGCAGGTCTTCTGGAATTACAAGAGGTACTCTTAACTGATGAGCCACCTCTCCAGCCCCAAAACTATTTTTAAAGGATGAAAACATATAAAATATTTTTCTATTGTGATAGGTTAGGGATCTCAGAGTGATCCCTCTCTCCCTTGGTCTTTTTATATTTCTATCAAAATCCAGCTCATACATTTGTAGTAGCAAGGCATTGCATTGAAAATTCAAATTACCTTGTAATTTTTTTTTGTTAAATGGAAAATTTAAAGCTAAAACATAAGCCTTCAACAAAATCACCCTATGTAAATTCTACCAACATATACCATGCTTTAAAATTTTGTATAGTGCATTTATTTGCTCCTATGTGCCTTTCTAACTTAATGTATTTTAGGCATTATTGCATTATAATTGAGATACAATAAATGGCACAAAATTTAGGTGGACTTTGGTCAGTTTTGACCTAGTTAATTATCCACAAAGCTATCTAGATTCAAGATAGTGAACATGTCTGTCAACCTGTAATATTTTCATGGGCTGTTGGTAACTCTTCTCTGTGCCCATTACAGGACTAGTTCCATCCCTAAATGCTCACCTATGTATGTGTTTTGCTAGTAGAGATAAATAAATAGCAACTAGAATTTTGCATATAAACAATCATATAATATACACTATATACTCTTTGGTTTCTTTCATGCAAGGTAGTTATTTTGATAGCTTTGCAACACAAATCAGTAGCTCATTCCTTAATATTGGGCAAAAGACACAGCAATTTGTTTAACCATTTGTCCTTCAAAATGTTTGGTGTAATTTCAATTTTTTAAATTATTATTGCTGTTGTTGTTGTTATTATAGAGGTACATATGTGTATAATGAGTACTTGTGAGGATAGGCACAGATGTGTCATGCCATGGTATATGTATGAAAGTGACAGGACAACATTTTTTGGAGTTGCTTCTATGGCATTTAAAATGTTTTAAAAATTTAGAGGTCTGGACAGTGAGACACGTCTGCTCCTGGCAACACTGGATTTACTTCAGAGGAGGATGGGCATTGAAGACACTCCATATGGAGTTTATCTTCACCTTGGCAAAAATAGCCATTTGGGCAAGAAACTGTTCTTGCCTGGACTGCTTGATCGACTGGACATGCAGGATCCATAGAAAGGCGACCACTGAACTTTGCTTGACAAAATGGTCCTTCAGGTTCCTGCTTTGCAAAGGAAACTGCCAGACATTCTACAAGACACACACACACACACACACACACACACACACACACACACACACACACAAAATGACTGAAAGACTCTAGGCCTGTGAGCTAAAAACAGATGCTCCAAATTTACAAAAAAACTTTGGATGACTGTCCAGGCTGTCAGCTGTCTCTGTCTACTCTGCAAGACTCCCAAAAGTTGCTTGCATCTTCTCCCATTTCTCAGGTAGTATTATATCCTTCTGAAGTCTTTGATTTGGTTGAAGACTAGATAGTTGCAATTTCCTCAGTTATGATAAAAGATAAGTTAGATATAAAACCTTAAACTCATAAATATAAGATAGATAGGATATCTTCTTTAATATTGTAACTGTAATTCTTGCTTGATAATTGTTTTGTTATATATAATTTTACTATGTTAAAGTTAAAACCTTCCTTTTTGAAAAAGAAAAAAAGGGGAAGTGCTGTGGATATCGCTCTGTATCAATAAACAATGATTGGCCGGTAGCCAGACAGGAAGTATAGGCGGGACTAACAGAGGAGAATTGAGGAAGGAGGAAGGATAGGGGAGACTGCCTGGAGCTGCTGCCAGGACAAGGAAGATGTAAAGTACCAGTAAGCCATGAGCCACGTGGCAAAGTAGAGATTAATAGAAATGGGCTAAATATAAGAGTAAGAGCTAGACAATGATAGGCCTGAGCTAATGGCCAAGTCGTTTAAATAATGTAAGCATCTGTGTGTTTATTTTATAAGTGGGTTCTGGGACTGGCGGGACTTGGGAGCTGGAGAGAAATTCTCCAGCAACATGTTAGTCTTGTTTGTTTGTTTTTTGGAGATAGGGTTTCTCTGTGTAAAAGCCCTGGTTGTCCTAGAACTCATTTTGTAGACCAGGCTGGCCCTGAACTCAAAGAGATTTGCCTGCTTCTGCCTGCTGAGTGCTGGGAGTAAAGGCTTCTGCCACCACACCCGGCTCTTGTTTATTTTGTTGAGGCAGAGTCAATACCAATAGGCATGCTACTCCAAATGGGAGAAAAATCTCATATGGTCACATCCATAGACAAACAACTACAGGCAATTAATGCATGCTGAGAGAGGAAGAATTAGCTTCGCTAAGGTATGAGCACCCTAATTGGTTATCCAACACAAAATTGTCAGCCCTGAAACAATACACACACAAGCAACAAAAATGGACTGGGGAGATTGTATATATATATATATATATATATGTTTAACAATAATAGCTATCTAAGAATATATATGTAAGAAAAATAATCAAAGAAAAAGTGGCTATCAATTTGAGTGGACAGGAAAAGAGAGGGATTGGAGAAAGGACACTTGGAAGAAGCTTGAAGGAAAGAAATTGTAAAACAACAAAAAACAAATGTTTAAAGACAGATTAAAAATTGTCTCCATGGCCCACAGACTCCTGAGCTGCAACTGACTTGAAATGCATCTGCCCTGAGGACTAGGTTTCATGGTACCAGAAAGTTCCATGAAAGTTTCCAAAGGAGGGAAGCAAGCATCTATGATGTCTATGAACCAAAAGGACTAGCATGACATGATAAGCCTAAGGGTACAGTAGTGGCACACACATTTTGGTGGAAACATGTAGCATGAATCTTAAAAGTTCTTATTAATAAAATCAAACCTGAGGCCAGTTATTGGGGTGAACACTGGAAGGTCAGAGAGACAGATCAAGCCACAGCTATCTCACCTCGCTGGATCCTCAGCTGGTCTTGCTTCCTCAGACTGGAAGCCTCTATGTCCTCATATCCGAATGATTCTCAGCTGAACTGCTGCTAGAACCCTGAATGCTTAACCAGCCCAAATGCTTCTCCAGGCCAAATGCCTCTCCAGGGCAAATGCCTCTCCAGGGCAAATGCCTCTAGTTTCTGGTCCTCACGCCTTATATACCTTTCTCCTTTCTACCACCACTCCCTGGGATTAAAGGCTGGTTTACTGGGATTAAAGGCGTGTGTTACCACGCCTGGCCGTTTCCAATGTGGCCTTGAACTCACAGAGATCCAGAGGGATTTCTGTCTCTGGAATGCTAGGATTAAAGGCGTATGCTACCACTGCCTATCCTCATGTTTAATATTGTGGCTGTTATGTCTCTGACCCCAGATAAGTTTACTAAGGTACACAATATTTTGGGGAACACAATACCACCACAGTAACAAACAGATCTTTAGTTGGATTTAATATCTGCTAAACAAGAGGAAAATCATATCTGGTACTGGAAACCCAGTCAACTAGTCAGGAGTATCAAAGTCATACACGTTCTTAATTCTACATTCTAAATATTTGCCCTTACATCCAGAGGTAAGTGTAGTCCTCACTTTTTATGAACTTCTCTCAGCAACAGATGGAGACCTTTATAGAAAACCACAGCCAATCAAAATGCAGAATTGTAGAGCTCAATCCCAATCCCTATACCAACAACACAGCTCCAGCAGCTAAGGCACCTAAGGCACAGGGACTATAAGAAGTAGTGGTGGGAAGATGGTAAAAGCCAGAGGAACAAGGATTTAGTTGTGAGATTGTGGGTCCCAGAAATGTCAGAAGCTATACCCATAAAATCCCACCAACAAGACTGTTTCAGCATGAGTTGAACAAGACCCAAAACCAAGTTAGACATGCCAAAGTATATAAGGGAAAGCTCACAGGGCTTCAACCCTACACACACACACACACACACACACACACACACACACACACACACACACACACACAAGAAAAAAGAAAAAAAAACTACAGGAAACGAAAGTATGCTGAGTGTGGAAGAACTAGTCTTTCCTAGGAAAGTACACACAAATTGGTAGTCTAATACCAAATGATCAACCTTGAAAGAATACATTCAAGAAACACTGAGCAGATTGTTCTTATGCTCTTAGCCCCACCTCCCCAATACACAAGTGCACACACACCACCACCACGTAACAGAAAAATGGCCATGAATATGAAAAATGAGCAAGGGGGCATATGACAGTGTTTGAAGGGGGCAACGGGAAGGAAAAGGGATGTAATTCTAACATCAAAAAAAAAATAAAGTAAATAATTTTAAAACTTGTTTGCCTCATCTTTTAAAAACTTGTAGCAAGTAATATAATTTTAGAAATTATTTTTAGTTTTTCTATTACGTAAAGTTGGCTCAAAGAATAAATGACTTATTTAGAGTGCTGTCTTCATACCCACAGTCTCTAGTTAGGATTCATGGTATATTTCACCCATAAAAGAATATTAGCAAAAGTACAAATCCTTTATGTAGTGACTTAGTCTGAACCTAAAACTGCAGTATGGGCTTATGAAGGCAGAAGAATAGGATGACGGATGCATGAAGCTTTCTGGGTTGCAGCTTCTTTGCTTCCATATCTCTTTAATGAAAGAGAGATTTTCCTGAGGAGTTTTTCCAGTCTTGATGAAGTGTTGAGAGAACGTGAGAGCTAAGCAGGAGTGCTGCAGCATAGGTGTAGGTCCTGCTGCTTTTGTAACATGTGATCATCACCTACACCTTGTAAAAGGAAGCTCTCCTTGTCACCCCCAGTTCCTCATAGCCCCAAGCCACCAGCCTACAAATAACAAAGTCATTGGAAAGGTGGTGGGGAGGTTACAGACAGGAAAGTAATGTATGAGCCTGTGTCTGTGTGATGGGAACAATCGAAGGGAGTGGAATTCTCCTACCACTGTTATGAAAACATAATTTAACAACATAAGTTATGTCTGCATGTGTTTTTAAATATTTAAATTTATACACATATTTAGCTTCAGTTTCTACACATATATTTTCAGCCAAAATAGCATTTCATTATGATTGACAGCAAGTGGGAAACATTCTTATATTACTTTAAATGAAAAATTTAGTTTATAAAACAATATCTAGAGTTACAAGACTGCCTGAAATAAAAAACTATGCATATTACAACTCTAGAAATAAATGAACTAAGATACTTTTAAATTTTCTGCCATATCATACAGTTATATGTAATTTTTTTAAAAATTAATTCAACTTGAGATTAACATATTCAAAGTAATTATGAGAAATATACAAAGAAACCATATTTTATACCCAATTTCCATCAATGATACGGTCTTCTGGGGCTCCTAAGTTTATGATGGGGTCATGTTAAGATCAATCTGTCATAAGTAGGAAATACTGTAAGCAGAAAAAGCATTAAATACACCTTACTTAGGAAACATCAGCACCAAATGTTCAGTCTGATGAGAATCAACTGTTCCTCCAGTGATCACATTGTTGACTGGCAGTCTTGGCTTAGTGCTGCTGCATAGTATCATCAGAGCATTGTACTTCATATCTAGTGAGAGATAAAGATGAAAGTCCAAAACGTGATGCATGGATCCCACTGAAACACATCTTGCTTTTCTATTACTGTAAGGTTGAAAAGTCACTAACTTGAGCTACCATAAGGTTGGCGAGCTTCTGGAGTACCTTTATCCCAATAGGTCATTGATGCTTAGAAAGTCAAAATCATGGAGTGTTTTCACCATGCCAGATTCCCTTTCTTGTCCTCTCCTCTCCTCATCTCTCTGTATTCTTGAGTCTGAGCCACCAATAATCTGTTTTTCCTTTCTGTCGTTTCATCACTTCAAGCATGGTATGTAGATAAAATCATACAGTGGAGTAATACACTAATCAATTTTTCCCTAATGGTATTTGTGACATCCCTCTTAACAAAGTATTGCTACTACAGGCTAATGACCACAGTATAAAACATAGAAAACACACACACACACACACACACACAGGTGTGCACGTGCCTAGTAAAATGCAAACAAACAAAAACAAACTGCAGTGGAAAGAGCCAGCTACATCACTTATTTGAATTACTTAGTCCGACCTGGGACCTGAGAAATCCAAAGGATTTGTTTCCCCAGCATTCCTGCATCATTATTTAATATCCCTCTGTGCCTGCTCATATGTGAATCTGTGAAATAATTCTGTGCTGAGATACCAAAGACGAATTCCTGAAGTTGAACAAAAGGATTCACTTGTCTCATGAGAAATTCATTCTTGTTAAGAACTGAAATCTCACTTCCCGTCAGTAATAGAGCAGCCATGAATCACAGTGTCTTCTGGTTCGCCCATAATCTAACGCATCATGCCTCAGACAACAACTTGATTTGTCAAGAGACCATCTCTGTAAGGCTGCCAATAGTATTGATGCCCATTGAAGAGGAAATAATTGAGCCCTGGGTGAGCTAATTTCATTTTTTAACAGCTTGTGGTGCATAGTGTAAAATTGGAAACGGGTAAGATGCCAAGAAACTTCGCTCTGTCCAAACCTGGAGCCAGGCTTTGGCTTTTCTTTTGCAAGGTAAAGGGTGTTTAGAGACTCAGAACGGTGTCCTTTGAAACACCCCACAGGAAGTTTGTTTCTACACATTAAGCACTACTTAGCTTTCTCCAGGTAAGATATTTTCTTCCAGATTAACTTCAGGAAACCTCAGCACTTCCATGTGTTATCTGCTTCTATTATGGCTTGAGGACAGAGAAATTGATTCTAAGTTCACTCTACTGCTTGCTGTGAGCAGTTTGTAGCAAAGGTATTTGTCGATTCGGATAATTTCTTATAAGCTTGTTGTTTGCCTGGGAATACATTTTTTACCCAGCAAATGGAAGGAGAAGGAGCCAAATCAGCCGTATTTTAAGAACTTTAGGTTGACACCAGTAAGTGCAGTTCAATGGCAATCTTAATCATTCTCATATTGAGGTATGCTCTGAAGTTGCATGAGGTAAATGTTCTACACAAAAAATAAAACACCAGCACCCAGTCTTCTCTGCCTGGAATCTTTATTTAGCTTTAACATCAAAACAACTCTTTTCAAAACACAGAGCAATGAACTGAGTATGCATGTTACTTACATTAAAACTACTGTATTAGTTGGGGGGTAAAGAGCCCAGCAAAGACCATATTTTTTTAGTTAACTTAATTTAAAATTTAAAAATTAATTTTTTATTACTTTTGTGTGTGTGTGCTTGCTTGTGGAATATTCATATGCATGTAGGTGTGGATACACGTGCACCCTCCTTTGTACATTCAGGTGTCTAGCTCTGTCACTCTTTGCCTCATCCTCTTGAGACAATTTCTCTCACTGAACCTGCGGTTTGCCATTTTTTTCCAGGTAGACTGGCTGGCAATTCCAACAATCTTTTTGTCTCTGCCCTAACCATGGCTGAGGTTATAGTCAAACTGTTTGATATATGGGTGCTGGGATCTAAACTCAAGCCCTTGTGCTTGTATAGAAAATGCTCTTACCCACTGAGCTATCTACCCAGCCTAGCCTAGTTCATCTTAAGGGATTGTGGGAAACTTACCCAGCTAGCAAACATGTAAGATCAGTATGAAGTGCCTCTCTGAATCCCTAGGATCTTTCTGCAGGTGATATACAGGCTACATGTTTCGTGGAAGGTGTGTTTAAATCAGGAAGGAGACCTGTCCTCTGAAGCAGATTAGGATTGTTAAGAATTAGAGAGAATTGTTTAATTATATTAGAGGCATCAAAATGAACTGTCTTCAACTTGCCATCTGCTGTCCTATCAAGACAATGTTCTGTCCTTGCATCTTCAGGTCCCAGAGTGACCAGTGGCACCACGACAGGCTTAGTAAGCAGAGCCAAGTAGATCCTATTCCTTCCTTGAGAAAAATGCAAATTTTGAACTAAGGGTGAAGGTCCCACTTCCCATAGTTGACTATTCTATTTTCCAAGCATCCTGTGTCCAAGCACCACCTGGATTCCCAGAGCTTTGGTGTCATGAGATTCTCTCATTCCAAAAGGAAGTTCTATTTCCCAATAAGCAAACATAAGCCATTTTCCCAGTTAGTTTCAGCTGTCAAATTGACACAGACCAGAATTATCTGGAAGCATCTCAATTGGGAGATTGCTTTGATCCGACTGACCTGTGGGCAACCGTATAAGGCATTTTCTTGATTGTTGATTAATGTGGAGGAGGTCCCCACTGTGAGTGATGCCATCTGTGGACAGGGTGGCAGTGGGATCTATAAGAAGGTAGCTGAGCCCAAGCTAGTCAGCAGAACTCCATGATTTCTGCTTTGGTTCCTTCCCTGATTTTTCATAAGGATAGGCTGTCATCTTGAAATAGAATCCAAGGTAAATCTTTTCCTGCCCAGGTTGCTTTTGGTCATGGCATTTACCGCAGAAACAGAGAAGCAAACTAGGACAGTGTTTTGTTTTGTCCTCTATGGCTGTAAGTTCTGGTTTGACCAAAATTTTCTCCTGTGTGTCACCCAATTTTATAAATAATTTCCCTGTCTCCATAACTTTTGTTTGTTTCTAACCATCCTCTCCATGTTGTCCACTGATTCAAAATTTACATATACAAGAAAACTAAGCAATTTTTTTTCTGATACTGATATCCATATATATATATATATATGAGTCTTCAATATCTGAACCAAAATTTTGTCAGAACCTTGTTTTCATAATCTAAAAGCAGATAGTCACATCAGATATATTCCAGATTATTAGCTATTTAAAAATTCAAATTAAGATTATGGTGAGGTATCACTACATACTCTTCCAAATTGCTAGCATAAAATAAATAAATAAATGCTTATGAGACTATAGAGAAACTCAATCTGTCACACAGTGCTGGAATACAAACTGTGTGGTTTCTTATAATATCCCCCAGTTTGTACTCCTGAATGTTTATTCAAATTTAATATCCAAATGAAAAAAAATTCATTATATTTGCTTAGAATGTTATAGAATGAATGGAACAAGAAAAATATAATGAACTCAATTTAGATTCTAGAATTAGAAAAATCTAGTCCAGCTTCAACTTGACGTTCCAGACTCAGTTAACTCCCCTTGGGAGGCCTTACCTTCTCTGAGGAGTAGATGGGGATGTGGGGGAGACAGGAAGAGGGGAGAGAACTGTGGTTGATATGTAAAATGAGAAAAAAATGAAAAGAAAAATCACTCTTCAAATCATATCACACAGGGGTTGATATAGCCTTTTCTAAGTTTTTTAAAATTAAGTTTTATAATATTAGGAATATGATAAAAAGCTTAATGCTCTCCATTTTGGTAAGACTAAGTCAATGTTGCTTTTTCCTTTTCTCTCTTAAGAATTCTATGTAGAAACAATTCACTTTGGGGTTTACTTGTGAGAAATCATCTCTTGAGTTGTTAGGTAAACACATCACACACTTTGACATATTTAAAAATACATGTATTTCAACCATATCAATATACCTGATACTAAATAGATATTTAATTAATATTTATATCAATGTCATGCATTTCAGATAAATACAGTGCTTTGAAAAATACTGCTTATACAGTTTCTAATTGATAACCACTTGCAAATGAAAATTTAGTTTCTTCCAAGGGAGTCTCATTGAGAAAACAAGCTACTCTAAAGGGTAGGCTGTATGCCCACTAGTAGATGGCCAACAGAAAATGAACTCAATGGCTTTTTGGAGGTTCCTATCTCTTAATGTCTTAGTGTCATGTCAGAGATCTTCCTTTTTTTAAAAAATTTTATCTTATTACTTATTTTTATTTTATCTTATTTATACATTTTCTCTTCTCTCTTTTTACCCTGCGGATCTCTTGCATGTATAGTATGGCTTCAAGTTTTGTGTTTTTATGGTATTCCTAAGCTATGAATGAGTAGATCTTATTATGCCTTCTCCTGGATTCTTTTCCTTATGTTTGTTTGTTCCTTCCAATTTCAATATGTTAGTTTTTGTTTTATTATATTATATTATTATTATCCCATAGATGCCTGCTTCTTTTCTAATAAGAGACAGAAAAAGGATGGATCTGGTGGGAGGGAATGTGGGGAGGAGTTGAGAGGAGTAGGGAGAGGGGAAACCATACTCTGGATATATTATGTGAGAAAACATCTATTTTCAATAAAAGGTAAAAAGAAAGAAAAATACTGCTTTTATTGAATAGACAGAATACTTAATACTAGGAAATAAAGCTATAAGTAGAATAATAGAAAGTAAGACATATTGAAGAATGACAAGAAACAGCCAATGGAGGAGGAAAGACAACAGAACCAGAAAAAAAATACTATTACACGAGAGACGGAGGCGGTACTGTGTTCCATGTGTTGTCTTTGCATTTATCTTCCACTCCACTTATTCTCTCTTCAATTATATTATTGAATAATATCCTAGGCAGAGAAAATTATAGAATATATACATAAGTAAGTAGGCCAATGATTTTTCACCAGGTGAGGCAAGCTGCACAACCTCCGATGGAGAACTACAACCATATCAGAATGCAGCAACTTCCTTTATAACCCCTCAGTCACCAAGCACTTCCCGAGACAGCATCTGCCACTCTGACACCACCTTCTTCTTGATCTTTATGTGAGCAGAATTAAATTACAGGCAAAATAAACTCCAGTGATCTTTCTTACCATCTGCCTTCCCCAAGCACCTCCTGTTCAGGTTTTCGTGCATCAGAAGCTCTGGAGTCACCTCTTTCTCCCTCTTCTTAGCCCCTTTTTTATCCACCATCAAGTTCTGGCTGCCGCCATCAACACATTTTCCAGGTCCTCCGTTGGCTCTTTGCTGCTATTAGCACTAATTTATGAGATTTTTAAGGTTTTTAAAATTATACTTGCAACCAAAATTCTCTACTTTTCTCCATGTTACTTCTGCTTAATATTTTCTCCCTCCTCCTTCTAAGACGATCTTTCTCAGACACACTCTGGTCAGTCGCTCAACTGGTGAAGAAGAGTCATATTTTGTTTAGTTTCAAAGTACAAAAAAGTATTCTCAGTCATTTTAGATTTCTATACAAAGCCTTTGAAGAGCTACTTCTGACACAATGTTCCAGGTTTACTCTGCTTATAATTTCCATTGTATGTAGACAGTTAACCATCTCCCAAACACTGTTCACATCCCTCTAAATATTTCTGTTTGATCTGTTCTCTTCTGTGATGACTTTTTACCTCTTTACTGATCTTATTAGGAATCTTTGCAAGTACAAAAATTCAATTAGCATCTTTACTCTCCCCCCTTCCTCCCACAGAGACACACTGTTGCTGCATATGACAACCTTCTTTTTTTTTCATCAATACAGGTCTTAGATATTTCTTTGTGGCATTTGTAGTACAATCTGTAACTATTCCTTGGCATACCACTTTGCTTCACAGATCCAATTATTTGTATGATACTCTTCCTACACCTAGAATAAATATCAAACAATAAATAGTTGTTCTACATAAGTTAATGAGCAAGATAATAACAATAGCAAAATAAAACTGAAATTGTATTCTCTTAAAGGCATAAAAGTCAGAAAGAATATTTTGTCACACAATGCAATTATAGAAGACTGTGTTTTAAGAGTGGGCAGAATATGGGCAGGTTAAAAGATGACAGAAGTTGTTCTTTCATTATGCACAAGAATGAGTGCTTCTCTGGAGAGGGTATACTTCCTGGACCGCAAATGTCACTCAGATGCTCTTCTTCAGATAATATCCAACAACAGAGCCAACCCTGAGCCTCTAAGAGGATGAGAAAACAACTAAGCTATTGGACCCAGGCTCACACCTGGATTCTGGGTGCATTTTAATAAACTGAAGTCAGCATTGCTGGGGCTCTGAATAGTCGTGGGTTCCAATTCCCGTTACTTATAATCTGTTTGGGTGTGGATTTAGTCAATTCTTTACATGTTTATTTTTCTCAGTCTTGGAGAAATAACATGTTTTAAAAGTAAATCAAATGATAATGGATATAAAATAATGTTAATAAAGTTTGTAGCATAATATTTGGTTGAAGTCTTAGTGCCTTGGGGATTGTGTCCCTTCTTTGTTCCCCAATACTCTTAGAATATTTTTTTCTACACTGATGACATGTTACAGGGAGCTGGGAGAAGGGAGGGAGGGAACATAGTACTGTGTGCATTGACTCTGTAGCAGATGAGGAGGAAACTGTGACACCTTCCAGGGCTGAGCGCAACTATAAATTCTGCCATACGCAGTGTTCTGCTGACTTCTGACATTCTCTGGAGGTCAAAATGGCCTAGATTGCTGACATGGGCATGATAAACACCACATTTCTCCGTCAAAGCTACTGGCTTACTTCACCTGATTTTGCACAGATTCAGAGCAATGAAATCATTCCATCTGATTTGTGCTTAGAAGAGATATAGAGAAATGAATGTTTGAAAACAAAGCCACATGCTAAGTCAGCTAGTTTGATGCTGTTCAGTATTGTACATAAATGAGTCTGTTACTGTCTGCATGGTGTCTGTTCCTTTCTTTCAGCAACATTGTGTGAGCATCTTAGTGCAGAAAAGTATCTGACAGTGCGAGAATGCAGACACCACAGAGCCATGAACTGGAAGTCATTTAGCTGACAAGTGCATCTCTTGTCACTACACATTTTTCTTGATATGATACCAAATGTATTAATTCATCTGACATATATATTTAAAAGTGTACTTTGTGATGGGTACAGTGCTACATACTAAAGAATCAGTGGCAAACAATATAGATGATGTCTGTGTTTGTAAAGCTCGAGTCTACTATAACTAATAGACCACTACTTTAAGCAATTATTTTGCGTGTTGAGCTAGTGAGAAATGAAGAGAAATGAAAACAAAAAAATACATAATTAGCAAGATATGCATAGACATTAGGCATGCAAGTATCTTAAAATAAGGATTCAAATGTGTATGGTAGATGGAAAAATATTTATCGACATGGATTAGCTAAAGGTACAGACACAGTAAGGAAGGGATGCCCTTGATTTTGGGGAGCCAAGCCAAATTAAGGGTTTCTTAGAGGCCTCGATGAAAGGATAAAGGGAATGTTAATTCTGTGTCCTTGCCCAGGAGGAGTTAAAGTTTCATTTCCTGGAAACCTGGCTTTCCCCACTGAAGGGTTATGGTTATCAGTCCTAAAGCAGCTGTGTCTAAGATATCCTGTAGTGTCTTACCAGAATTGTTTGATTTAGCTCTCTGCTGACCTTGGGACCTTTACCTCTAAAAACAGTACATAATATACTATCTGTTGCTCTTCTTCATAAACTTGGTTGGCATACGCCATCACCTCCTGTAAGACCTCCTAGTCTTAAACTTTCTGTCTTCTTTATTTCTCATTCCCAGTACTCCTCTGCAACACCTTGCCATTCAGCATCCTTATTCCTGTGGGTTTGTGTCACTTGCCAGATTATTTGGGTCATGACCAATTATAGATAATGATAGAGAAGATAGATGGAGGAGTCAGACCCAGAATGATATATCAAAGTGGTGAGGCAGAGGCAACTGTACTAGTTTTCTGTTGTTCATAACAAGTTAGCTCAAATCTGAGCACTAACCATCTGTCTGTGCCAGAGAGCATCACACTGCTGTAGTCAGGTTGCTAGCTGACTGCATCCTCAGGATGCTCAGAACCTCTCCCAAACCCACATGGATATTGGTATAAAGTCATTGTTTGTTGGCTGCAGATCTCGTGTATACTGTATCTTCATAGATATCACGAGTCCATCTGACATGACATTTTATCTTCCTTTAAGGAGCTCCTCTGATTAGGTCAGGCCCAACCAATAATTATCTGCCTTTTGATGAACTCACAGACAGAAAGTTAATAGTTTAATCACAGGAATCAGAGTCCATCATATGTTCTGGCCACAACTGCAGTGGAGTGGAAGATAGTGTTAAGGGCAGGATAACAGAGGTCGGGAACCTTCAAGACTAGATAGAAGGTGATCAGCTGGTATTCCTCTAAACATAGGAACCTCACAGCTACCTACATGTGTAACTGCCTAATGTGCAGACCTTCAGAATTTAAGTGCTAGATTTCAGACTTAGGTTTGAGTCTTGTCTCCATCTCTGAAGCTTGATGCCTTCAGGTCAGATCTAGAGCTCTACATGATGACATGGATGATACATTCACTCACTTTGATGTTATTTTCTGTGGGCAGTGAGTCAATTATGTTTTTAGGATGGATACTATGTAATTGCTCAGTGATTCCAATGTAAATAGCATTTCTCCAGATACTGGCCTTGATTCTTTTTTTCTTGGGAGAAGAATCTATCAAGCTCAGCTTGTTTGCCAACATCCAGTGCTACAGTGAGAATGAACCATGAATAATATGGTCTGATGTGGTAATGGGAATATAAATTAAGCAATATTTAAAGGGCCCTTCTTTCTGATAAGCACATCTTTAGGATAACTAAGTCAATCAGATCCTCCATTTACAAAAGCTTGGAGAAATTAATCCATGTAGCATAAAAACCTTCCTTTTTCTGATGCCAATGGGATGAGTAAATGAACTCTTGTTACAGGTGGCTGTTTCCTGAGAATAGAAAATGTACTCAATCTCAGTTTAGCTTGTGACCTTGTCCACTTAAAAGTTTAATATCATTCTCAAAGCAATTTCATCTTTATGCCTATTGTGAACCATGTGCTTTCAAACAAGGAAACAAGTTTAAACAAGTAAATTTGTCCCAGAGTGAGTATTATATAGGTGGGTGAATTTGGCATGTGTACCACTGACTCTAATACCTCCTTGATTTCCTCCCTCATCTAAAGTGATTTCGTTTGTGGAACTCTAAGTTTAAATACTCAGAAAGATGGAGTTACAATACAGGATTCAGCTAGGCTGAATATGACGTGGAAATCCAGCTGCAATGCTACAGATATTTTTACAATAATTAATGAGCAAATCTACTGCATTGGATTTCAGCCTCTGATGTTCAGGTTCTCATACACAGAGCTCTTGAAGGGTGAAGCTGCCTGTAAGTGTGAGATGGATGCTTGTGAAACAGTACTTTGAGACCTGCTGTTCTAAAAGATGGCATTATGACTGTAATTGTTTGCACAAAGGATTCCAGCCCTTGATAGACTACAGTGATGTTGGGAGTAGTACAGTGATGTTAGGAGACATAGAACAGCTTTTGTTGTTTGTGAGCTCCAGCACTCGTTTTGAGACAAAAAATTTGGTGTGACTCAGATAGAAATTTAAAGAAAAAAATTTCTCTTCCTCTGTCTATTGCAGCTCTGAATGCCTGCATTTTATCATTCAGACATAGAGCATCAGAGAATTCCATAATACACAGTAATTACATAATGCAACCAAATAGCACAATAACAGCTCCCTTAACATGTATTTGTGGGATTACTCATGTCTATATTCAGCTGAGAGTGAAAATGCCACTCAACTCACACAAAGACTTCTCAGTTTACAAAATGCCAACAAACCCAAGAAAGCTGCAAATGCTTACAAATTACCTATGATTACAAAATGAAAAATTAGCTTATTTCAAAATTGAAGTATTTTACTTTCATGTTATGCTTAGTTTTTTTATTTTTATTTTTTTGCTTAGTGGGAAAATATCAGAAACCTAGAGAATTAAGCAACATAATTTATAAAACATTTGCTGACTTAAATAGTATCAAGTTTCCCTACAGCTTGAAAAGGCATGAGCACCAAATGTATCTATATTTTTAATAGTTATTTTATTTCTGTGTATGTGCATGAAAGAGTGAATGTGACTTATGTGTGAATGCCCTTTGATGCCAGAAAAGGTCATCAGATACCCCAGAGCTAGTGTTATAGGTGTTAGTAAGCTGCCTGATGTGGGTCCTGGAAACGAAACTCATGTCCTTTGGAAGATCAGAAGACTGGTGCATAGTTAACCACTGAGCCAAATATATAGCATTCCAAACTGTATTTAATGTACTAAAACCAAGTCCACAGGGAGTCAATGGGAAGAAAATGTTGCCTTGCCCATTCCCAATCTCCAGAGGCTACCTTCACTCCTTATCTCTAGACATTCTCTGTGGGGCGTTTACCCACCACCCCCACAGCTTCCCAGAGTTTTCTTGAGTGTGAGCAGCAGGAAATATTAGATAGAAGGATTTATTGCAGAGAATATCACGGAGATAAACAGATAGAAAATAAAGGATAGCCTCGAGAGGGCCTGGAACCTATTCCAACTGGCCCCGACTGTCTCTGCCCCAGGGTTTTTATAGAGACACCAAGGGGGTGGAGCAAATGACCTCCTCCCCCAGCACAGCCAAGTGCAGACCATCTCAGACACCTGCACTCAGGCCCGTGGTCCTAATCATCCTCTATGTGGATCTGCTGGGTAAAGCCACAAGGAACCTGAGAACGGCCCCCCACAATTCTCCTTAACCTCCAAAGGCAGCTATGGATGGTTGGGTGCTCTCATATCAAATCTTCTACCCATCACTCCAGTGGTTATATGCCATGTAGGCAACACCCACAGCTTCTGAGTTAGATGATGGATTTCTTTTATGGAGAATATTATTTTGTATGACATATTGCTACTTTATCCCAATTCACACAGCCTCAAAGACTATTAGGATACAGTTAAATAATCTCTCAGTCATTCCTAGTGTTTTCTATAGCAGGAAAATATGGCACCTAAAGACTTTGTGGGTTGGTTGGAAATGTAATCAACTTCTCTCTCATTGTGGTGACAGTCACTGTGAGAACTCTAGGATCTATACTGCCACTCATTAAGTGTACAAATTGGCTCTTTTAGATGACAGAGCCATGCTGCTTCTTAGAAGTCTGTTTATTATAGCATCCACAACAGCTTGATCCACCAATGGATCTCAGCCTGCCCCAGAGCAGCTTTTTCTCCACTTAGTAGTGCTATGGATGATGCCCAAGTCAGACTTTCAAGTATCCCATTTATTGACCTAGTGTTGTCACTGGTAAGCAACTTTGCAAACTAGTTATTCTTACTGGATGTCTCTGGACATTGAAATGGGCTGGATGAAAGGTAAAAACATTTCCATCCCCAATAGTTTATTGTTTTGTCATTTGAAACAAAAGTTTATATGTGGCATCTCAGAATTTTTATTACAGTTGGAACAGGAGTCCTAGGATAAAGGACTAAAATCCCCATGTGAAATCTGAGCTATTTCCCAGGCCACTCATGTCTAAATTGGTGTCCAATGCACTGTCCATGGTCCTGATTTTATCTATCAGACTCCATATGCTTAAGGTTTTCTCTTGGACTCTTGAATTCTCTAGCACAACTGTCCTTAGTGCTTCATTACAAATGACACTTTTTTTCCAGGCAAGCTTCTCTCAACCAAAATTAGGTCTCAAGCAAATGTTTTTGTCCATGACATTTTATTTTTCTTTTAAATTATATCCCAATGTATTTTTTCATTGGTTGTCTTCTCTTTCCAAAGAACTGAGACTTCCCAAAGATAGGAACTGTGTCCACTAAGTTCATCTCTAGCCAGTTGCTTAAAAAATGTGGAGCAGTCTTAAGAATATGACAAGTGATTGAGTCAACCAGCCAATATCTGCCGTGCCTTGGCCCATCACAGCACACCAAAAGAGCAGTTCCTCCATATATGTGACTGAGATATGTCTTGGCTCTGCCTGTATGTGCTCATTGTCTTAATCCCTGTAATGCTTTTCTAATCATCTATGCTTCAGTCCAGGCCTATAGCTCTGTATGAATGTTCTTTTCTCTTTTAACCTGCAGAGGTTAAAGGAAATTCTTCTACCCCTGGGGCAGTTCATGATAAAAAAAATTGACAAACAATACTGCCTTCTCTATCACTCATCAATACCTTAACAAGTTATCACAAACTTAGTACCTTAGACATCATAAAAATTTTCCTGGGGGTAAAAAGTCCCAAAACCTATGCCTATGGCCTAAAATTCAGGTGACGGTAAACTGTGTTTCCTCTGGAGGTTCTGGAAAGAGTCAGCCTACTTGTCTTTTCCTAGCTATGGAGAATTTCCTGTGTTCCTTGGCTCTTACCTTATTCCAGCTCCTAAACCAGCAAAGTACAGATTGAGTGGTTTGTAAATCTAATCCTCTTACTCAACATCTGTGTTTATACTCCATGAGGGATAACACACACAAGTTCTTGACTTGAACTTATATTTTTAAGGAATAAGAGGACACAACTCTACATATAATACTTGTAATTCTTACCAATTTATCTTAAAGCAAAAATTATTCATACCTGGACAAATTATCTTGTCTGACTTCTAATTCATTTCTTTCTTTGTACATAATATTTTCATTCAAATTTTAATTGGCCATGAAGTAAGTCATTCAGTAATCACTCAACACCAAAAATGTATAGATATGGTGCTCATTTAAAAATAGGGAGTCTGTGGTACATTTATAATTATGCATAGGCAAAAGTTGAACCATTAGCCTTAAAAATAGTGTTCTTTGTGAGATAGTGAATGCTTTCCATGATATATTGGCAATATGGTTTTAGCATGGTGCTATAAGCATGTATAGTAATGTTATATGACAAAAGTTACATTCTGTAGTTGTATTAGGTATTTTCCACTGCTGTGATAAAACACTATGATCAAGGCACACTATAGAAGAATGAGTATTTGAGCTTTGTCTTAGTTAATTTTTATTGGTGTGATAAGATATCATGAGCAAGGAAACTTTTATTGAGCCTCACAAATCCAGAGAATTAGAGCCCATGATCATCCTGGAGGGGAGCATGGCAGCAGGCATGCAGGCATTGTGCTGGAGGAAGAGCAGAGAGTATACATCCTGAGCCATAAGCTTAAGGCAGAAGAGAGGTAACTGAAATTGGCACGGGTTTTGAAACCTCAAATTCCACCCCCAGTAACATGCCTCCTCCAACAAGGCCACATCCGAATCCTTCCCAAATAGTTCCACCACGTTGAGACCAAGCCTTCAAAAACAGGACCCTATGAGGGCTATTCTTATTCAAATTACCACAGGCTTACTATTTTAGAGACTGAGCCCATAACTGGCAGGAAAGGATAGCAACAAACAGCCAGAGAGGAAGCTTAGAAACCTCATTTTGAAGTATGAACAAAAAGCAGACATGAAGTGGGGACAGGATACAAACTCTCAAATCCCAGCCTACACGACATACTTCCTCCAGCAAAGCTCTACTTCCTAAAGGTTCCATAAATTCCCAAGTAGCACTACCCACAGGGGGCCATGTGTTCAACAACACAAACACAGTAGTATAGCTGTGTTTACAGCACCCTGTGTCTACTATTCTTCATGAATTGCAACCATAATTTGAACAGAGATTTATATTTGACATTATTATCACAGAATCCATGCTGGAAATGTTACAGTGGGTTAACAGATTCAGAGACCTTCTGTAACCTATTAATAGCCAATAACTAATAAAGAGTGAACTGAGATTTGAAATAATTTGGTGCTATAATCAAGTGCTTTCCATTTCTTCAACTATCTAGATGTACTTTTGTATCTCCCTTTTGTTAATGTTATAATATAAAAATGCTCCAGCTTCCAGGTACAATCAGCTCTCAGCTCAGCCAACTGCATTCTAATTAATGTTCATTGTGTACTGACACTCATCCTGCAGTCTCAGAGAGTCTTCAAAGTTCTCCAAAGTCTGTATAGACATGAGAAAACTAAATCCTTATTTTACACCCAAAGGAATCTTGCATCTTAGCAAAACCTATTTTTCTTGAAAAGGTAAGGTAAAGGAAGGCAATAGGAAATACTTCTGTTTTAACTGAGCATACATTTAGAGTCAGAAAACAGAGTCTTTCAAAAGAATGGGATCTACAGTGTATGTTGTGTTATGGCTAGCTCTGTAGGAAGAGAGCTCCATCAAGCTTGGAGAACCAAAGAACTGACTTTGAAGCAATGTTACTGAGGTGGCAGAAGAGGCTACTGAGGCACAGAATCCATGAAACTCATATGATGGCTAAAGTTCGATTAGGCACCTTGCTTTCCTGTGAGGACTTATGGTTCATTAACTTCAAATATGAAGCTTCCCAAAAATCATATATATAAAATTAAATATAAATATATACAATTAAAATAATTTTCAAAATGTTTGGAATCATAGCCAACATGGAAATATAAAATGAACATGTGTGATGATTTTACATAATAAAAGTTTCAGCAACAAAAGTTGACAGTGCATTTGAGAAGGTAGAGAAATAGAAACATAAAAATAATAAGGAAAAGAATAAAGTGTTACAAGACCAGGAAAAATTCAGTAGGGCACTGGACTAGACCTTTCCACTTGCTATTTCCATGGGTGAGAAATTCTTTATACCTATATTAGAAAAAAATGTTCGTGCTGACCTCTTTCTTTCTGGTAGAATGTCTCAAAGCGGCATTGACCAGCTGTAGTGGATTACTTTTGGCATTGTGGGGTGTTCAGAAACATCACAGAAAGCAGTACATCTCACCCAAATTATAATATCAAACATTTTTCTAGACACTGTATTGTGTTTCCTAAGGGACTAGAAGATATTGCATTGCAGAATCCAAGAATGTCATGTACCCCAAACTTGTACATGGCAAATTGATCACTGGGCTTTCTTTTAGTTAAGCACAGGGATTGGACTTTTGATTGGCTTTTTTCTCTTGAGAACTGTTTATTCAGTTCATTGATCTATTTGTTGAGTAGAAGATTTATTTTTAGTGATATAATGTTTGTGATCCTTTACATGTCATAGGTGTTAACCGACTATTTAGCATACAGTTACCAAAAGTGTTTTCACACTCTGGAGAGTGTTTCCATACTTTCTCAATAGTTTCCTTTGTTAATTAGGAGATATTTTCTATTTTAATGTTATTTTATTTTATACATTATAATTAAAATATATTTATATCAATTTGCCCATTTTCTTCCCTCCAGTCCCTCCCATGACTCTTCCTTACAAATCTTTTCCTGTGCCCTCCACTTTCAAACTGATAGCCTCTTCTTTCTTTGATTATGATTGTCACAAATATACATACATACACAAACATGCATCAATAGATAAATACAAAGTGTTGAGCTTTGTTTTTGTTGTTTGATTATAATATGTGGTTTTAAGAATGACCACTTTGTACTGGATAACTACTTAGAGGGCTCATCTCTGGGAGAGGCTAGTTCTCCCTTTCTCAGAAGTCATTGGTTGCCTGTAGTTCTTTGTCTAGGGGTGAAACCACCTCTAGACATTCCCTCACTTTTGAGTGACCACGTTTATTGATATTGGCTAGTTTGGATCTTAATTTTACAGCCATTTTTAGAGGAACTATTTCACAGCAGACATCCTGATATTGTGGCTCTTATAATCTTTCTACCCCTTATTCCACAGTTTTCCCTGAGCAATAGATGTGAAATGTATTATGTAGATGTATGTGTTGAGACTGGGCTTCCCATAATCTGTTGATCTTTGCAATTTTAGTTTTCTGTGATGGTCTTCAGATGCTATAAAGAGAAGCTTCTTTGATGAGAGGGGGTAGCTACACTTATATGTAGGTAAAAGGATAAGATATTGAAAGAGTTAAGGAATTATGATATTCTAGTAGAGTTGTGGTAGCAGATTATTTTCTAAGATTCATGATGATCTCACTACTACCAGCGAATTGTTTAGGTTTCTGTCATCAGACAACATTTCCTTTCTGTTGACTGGGCCTTCAAACCAATTAGATAGCTGTTGGTTACATCAGCATGTGAGTTCCACTTGTTGCGCCTTTATGTGCATATTGGTCATTGCGGTGGTTCATAGGAGTCACTGCTGGGTAGATTATCAGTTACTTCTCTCTCCTGAGAACCTGCACAGTATTTTCTTGTACTATGGAAAGTAGACTGACGAAAGGAGTCTTTCAGGTTACATTCGCCTCAGACAATGTGAGTCCCATATCCTAAATATGTGGTGTCTTCAGCAATATGAACTTACCCTCAGGCTCTGAGAGGCAACCATGGGCAGTGCTTGGATTACACTGAGCAACCATTTAAGGGGAGATTTCACATGCGTAGTACAGATAGGATATGTTTCTTGTTGGAAGCATTGTCAGCCTTAGTGTCATAACTCTGTGTGTGTGTGTGTGTGTGTGTGTATAATATACACACATATATATATACATATATAATGTATTTGTATTGTGTATAATTTTAGGTAATTATAAAATAATAATGTTCCTTGAGGCTTTATCAAACAATCATGGTGTATTTTTACCTCCTCCCTCCTTCTCCTTCAGTACTTACCTTCCTCTTACCCACAAGTGGAACCCCTTCCCATTTTCCATTTCGTGCTTCACATCACCTGTAGCCTGATAGTCTCCTCTCAAACTCTGCCCCAGTTCTTTTACTTTCCTGATTTCTGTGGTTAGTCTTTGCTGTATATTCAGATCTGAAGATTTGGAGTTAGGAACCACAAATGAGAGAGAACATGTGGTTTGTCTTTCTAGGTCTGAGTTACCTCACTAAACAGAATATTTTTCTAAGTCCATTCACTTACCTGCAAATTCATATAGTCATTTTTCTTTACAGCTGAATAATATTCCACTGTGTATATGTACCACATTTTAATTATTCATTTATCTGTGAAAGGACATTGTGGTAGTTTGAATAAGAATGGCCCCCATAGGCACATATAGGTGTGGCTTTGTCGGAGTAGGTATGGCCTTGTTGGAGGAAGTGTGTCGTTGAGGTGAGCTTGGAGGTTTCAAAAGCCCATACTAGGCTCAGTCTGCTCTCATCCTGATGTCTATGAATCAGCACGTAGCTCTCAGTACAGTAGTTCTAGCACCTGCCTGCATGCCACCATGGTCCCTGACGTGATGATGATAGACTAAACATCTGAAACTGTAAGCAAGCTTAAAATTAATATTTTATTTTATAGGAGTTGCCTTAATCATGGTGTCTCTTTACAGCAATAGAACAATGACTAAGACAGGTATGTTAGTTGTTTCCATTTTCTAACTATTATGAATAGAGCAACAATGAATGCCACTGACCAAGTATCTATGGAGCAGGACATTGAGTCCTTCGGACATATGCCAAGGTGTGATTACCTGAGTTATGTGGTAGACTCATTTCAGGCTTTTAAGGAGAGTCTCCATATTGATTTCCACAGTGTGTGCAACAATATGCATTCCCACCAACAGCGAATGAGAGCTCCCTTTCCCCCACAATTTTGCTAGCATTTTGTCAGCAGTTTTGTTGATTTGGGCCATTCTGATTGGGGTAAAACGAAATTTAAAAAGGTGTCTCAAATTTTAGTTTCCTAAATACTGAGGATGATAAATACTTCATAGACAGTGTTATTTCTTCTATTAAGAATTCTACCTTAGATCCCTGATCCATTTTTTTAATTGCATCATTTATTCCCCTGATTTTTTTCTTTTTTTAGTTCTTTATATGCTGTGGGATGTTCTTTCTGCACGCTGTGAATATGTGTTGCTACTATTGGTTAATAAAGAAGCGATTTTGGCCTATGGTAAGGCAGGACAAGAGCCAGGCAGGAAATCCAAGGGAGATACAGGAAGAAGAGGGCAGAGTCAGGACAGATATAATCCAGCCACTCAAGGAGCAACAAGATGCCAACAGACTGGTAACTCCATGGCCACATGGCAACACAAAGATGAATAGAAATAGGTTAATTTAAGATGTAATAGCTACCTAGCATCAAGTTTGAGTCATAAACCAAACAATTTGTAATTAATATTAAGCCTCTGGATGACTATTTACAAGCAGCCGTGGGACTGGGAACAGGCAGGAGGGGCACAGAAAAGGTTCCAGCTGCATTTATATATTATGGATAATAATCCTCTGGCAGAGGGATAGCTGGCAAAGGTTCTCTCCCAGTTTTTGGACTTCTTCTTCAGTTGATAAATCATATCCTTAGCTTTATAGAAACCTTTTAATTTTATGAGGTTCCCCCTTGTCAATTTCTGGTCTTAATTTTTGGGCAAATGGAGTCCCATTAAGAAAGTCCTTTTCTACACCTATATTATATAGTGTACTGTCTATATTTTTTCTAATAGTTTTAGCATTTCACGTTTCAAATTGAGGTCTTTGATTCACTTGGAGCTAATTTTTTTTTATGCAGAATGATAGATTTAAGTAAAATTTTATTATCGTGTACATGGATATCAAGTAACCACAGCACCATTTATTGAAGACACTGCCATTCCTCCAGGGTATAATTTTGTATCTTTGTCAATTTCAGATTGATGTAGTTATGATAACTTGTGCTGGCTCTTCTATTTTATTACATTGACCTGTATGTTTGTTTTGTGCCGATATCATTTTGTTTTACTACTATAGCCTTATACTATATCTTGAAATCTGGAATGGCAGTATCTCCAAATTTAAATTATCCCTCTTTGTAGATGATATGTTATACAGAAGAAACTACAAAAAAAATCACCAGAAACTTCTAGAAATATTAAACAATTACAGCAAAGAGGTAAGGCACAAAATCAACTCATAAATCAGTAGAATTTCTATACACCAACAACAAATACACAGATAAGAAGACCATGGGTACACTCCTATTCAGAATTGCATCAAAGACAATAAAATACCTTGGCATAACCTAACCAAGGCAGTTAAAGATCTCTGCAATGAAAACTTCAAATTTCTGAAGAAAGAGATTGATAAGACCCAAGAAAATGAAAAGGCATCCTGTGTTCATGTACTGCTAGAATTAATATTGTGAGACTGACCATCCTACCAAAAGCAATTTACAAAATCAATGCAATCCCAATCAAAATACCCACAACATTCTTCCAGAAATGAAAAAAATCTTAAAATTTATATAGAACCAGATAAGACCCCAGATAGCCTAAGCAATCCAGAGCAAAAAAAAATAATAATATTGACTTTTTTTTCTGTCTAAGCTACTTTCTTTAATTCTCTGGAGGTCTTAATTGGAGGTAATTTTGCCCTATTAACTTTTCACCACCAACTCACTACTGATTTTCTGTTCATCTCTGATTCTCATGTTCTCTCATTAGCTGGGCAGGACAACAAGTATTTGATTATAACTTTGCTGAAAAGTATTCATTTGTCAAAAGATGCTCAATAAATTCTATCACTTTTGATTACGTGGTTTTATATCATTACTTTGCTTCTATCTTCTATCTAGGTTCTGCCCTAGATATTTGGATCTAAGTGTGCTAGTATTAGGCAATGACTGTAATTAAATTCAGTGGTGGCTGCTCACCTCCCCCTATAGACAGTGTCTTTTCCTACAGAGCAGTGTCTTCACTAATTGCTTTATATAGAGAAAAGATTAATAGCTTACTCTTAACTTTTGTGAAGATTATAATAAAGATACAGTTCAACTATTCCTTTTCTAAAGTTTATGAAAGAAAATGGACTTCATAATTTAGATTTGTTCCAAAGTTTCGAAAGAAAGTATCAGTATATATTTTGGAATGTACGGGTTAGGGTAGTATTCATGGTCAAATACTCTACTGTTTCTGCAACTGAATAAATGGATAAGGTAAGACTTGTGGTATAGTCATGAAATCACATCTACTTAGAGAATGAGGTAGAGGGATCACAAATTCAAGAACCATCTGGGCTACAGAATGACTTAATGGCCAGCCTGAGCAACTTAATAAGAACCCTTCATCAAAATAAACTGTGAAAGGAGGACTTGGGTTATAACTTAGTGATAGGGCATTTGCCTAACATGTGTGACAACTCAGGTTCAAACTACAGCAACACACACACACACACACACACACACACACACAATATTGATGCATCAAATGAAAATAAAGCATCTAAAAATAGTTACACAGCTATACAGATCAAACTTTGGCACCAAATATGTTAATAATAAATGATAAAAATGGGTTAAAAGGTTCTTTTTTTCAATCTATATACTGTTACTTGTACGTATATTTTCAGGGTTGACCATTTGGTATTGGTCAACCAATGTGCTCTTCCCTGGACAAGACTGTTTCTCCCACTCCCAGCATTCTTTAGTCACCCGTAGCTCTTTGTGTAGGGTTGAGGGTTCATGAACTTTGCTCCATCCACTTTAGCATGTCTATTGGTGTCACCTTTGTTCTGCTTATATTTAGACAGTCATGATGGTAAGACTTCATGGATATAGAATGACTATGCCACCCTTTAAACACACACACACACACACACACACACACACACACACACACACACACACATATATGCTATGGAGCATTAAAATGTATAAATTGCAACAGGCTAAGCCTATGCATCCATTGTAGGGAAACATCTTGTCATATAAATTGAATATTAAATTATGATTTTAAAATGTACTAGTTTCACATTTGTAGAATTGTCTTGAGGAAATATTCCAGAATGCTAAAACATCAAATGAACACAAATACTCAATAGAGTATTATGCATGAGCATAAAAAATCAGAAGTAAATTAAAAAGTTATTGATAATGTGATATTTAAGCATGATAATCCCAGGTAGTAGCACAGTCCATGCTTAAAATAGCAATAAATCGTATTAATACTTACCAAATAATACTAGTATAAAACAAATGATGACTAAAATATTTTGAATTAATTATTCTATCTAGGCAAAAACCTAAATACAGATTATAGAGTAAGGGCAAGACTTTCATCTCATATCTGAGTAAATATAATTAGTCAGATATTTCTTTTTATAATTTCCTATGTTTTAGTTATAATTCCTTTATAAAAAAGACAACCTCCAATTTTCACATGTAGAAATATCAAGTTTTTAAGTACAGGATAGACCATTGCATTCCTTTAACTTTGTCTAGGTATTTTCTAGAGAATGTCTTGTTATAACTGACTGGCTCTACTTGGGATTCTAGGCTGCCTTTGTAAGGCTACTTAGTTCCTCCTAAATCTTCCTTAAAAGGGTTCTGTAAGCACAAAAAGCACACTCAGTGTGTGTGCAGAAAGCCTGGCAGCTGGTATTACAGCTGTCTTCATGTGCATTTCTCCTCCTGGTACAAGTTCAGGGAAGTCATAACCATGGGAAACTTTCACAAATGCTTTCATTAAATTTTGTATATGAGAAATGTCTACTAAATGATTGACCCAAAGACATACCAACAGGGAGCAATAAATCAGATGGAATATGAGACTTGCCCTTAAGGGACATCACTGAGCAGCCTCTTCATTGATGCCATGCTTGTGATTACAAATACATATTTTGTCTGGCACTATACTCATAATTTTCAAGTACTGTGACATCAGTTTATGAGCACTTTATATTCTCCATGGTGCTTCAGGCTTATCTCTCTGGCTGTGTAACCATCAGTGCACTGTGTAATTTCACCTCTCTAAGTCCTTTACTTCTCTCTTTAAAACTATGAAGTGGTTTCCACATTTAGATATTTCGAATGGCAAAGTATTTACATAATATACCTTTCTCTATTCTTTTACTTCAAATTTATTCATATTTTCAGTATCTCATGTACAAAGCACACACTGGGGTCTATTTTTAAATCTAGTCTAAGAAATTCTGCCTTTAAATGGGCTGTTTAATGCATTTGTATTTTTTTAAACACAATAGCCTTTTAAGTTATAATGTACATGTATATTGTGCATCCCATAAGCATATACTTAACGAGTGTTAGTATAAAGAGGCATAACTATCAATACTGTTTAATCCTGGAAGATTTTCATCATCCCAAAAGGAAACCTTATACCTCCAGCAAAAGGCAGCCAAGAATGTACCGTCTGTATATAGATTTAGGGTATTTTCCTTTAAATGAAATTACAAGCATGTGACATTTATCATGCTGCAACTATTTTATAGCCTGTATAAATATTTCACTGTTCTTATTGGTGAGTTATATTCCACTATGGGTGAACTGTATTTTATACTTTTATCAATTTGTTAATATTTGAGGTGTTTCTACTTACTGACCATGCAAAATATATCTATGAATATCAATGTATTTTATTGTAAATAGATTTTCAATGCATTTATACATCCAGTTATGAAATTGCTACTTCATATATTAACTCCCAAAATTCAGAGGAACTTAAAACAGTTTTGAATATGGCTGTATCATTTCACATTTTAATCCACAGCGTCTGAGTGTTTGATGTGTCCACATGCCCATCAGCATTTGCTGTCTGTCTTCTCAACTGTAACTAGTTCAAGGTGTGTGTAGCAGTATTTCAAAGTGGTATTGCTTTGAGTTTCCCTGAAGGTGAATGATTTTGAGCACATTTTCATTTCCTTATTGGAAATTAATTTACCTTTCTGGAAAAATGTCAGTCCCAGTGACCAACTGCTCTTTTGTCTTGTTATGGTTGAGTTGCAAGAGTTCTTTAATTGTAAACAAGTGGTTCATAGCTCACAAGATTTGCAACGTCCTATTTGGTGAGTTGTTTTTTGTTGTTTTGTTTTGTTTTCTTGATGTGGTCTTTACAGAAACCCCCAAGATCACAAAAATAAACTTCTTTATTTTTTTTTTTTGAAGAATTTCATAATGTGGAATCAATTTATTATTTTTTTTTACAATTTTGCACATATAAACTGTGCACACCGGCCTCTCTATCCCCCGTGTCTCTACTACCACCTCTCTCTTATGTTCATGTTGACTTGTTTTGTTCTATGATCCACTGAGATTAACCTGAACCATCCCTATGACCAGGGATTTAGAGCTATCTGTTGGAGCCTGCTAGCCTCAGCAGGGAACACAACTAAAGAATACAACTTCTCCCAGATTCTATCAATAGCCCATAGGAGAGTATAGGTAGAGCTCCATGAATCTCTCCTCCATCTCTGACTGTTGATAAGACTGGCTTGTGTGGACCCATTACAGGTTATGTCATTTGTTGCGAGATAATGATTACATAGATTGTATTAATATCTGAGAATGGCATCTTACAACCCTTTACTTTATCTCCAAGTTCTCACATACTTCCTGCCTTGACAGTCTGATTTAGAATTTGAATATGTATTGAAGTAGGGTCCTATACTTCATTCCACTTTGCATATATAGTTTTCTTACCAACATTGTTCAGATAAGCATGTCTCCCTTCTGAACCACCTGGGTACCTTTGTTAAAAACCAAGATACTAAAATATGAGCAACTACATGAGGACTTACATCCTAGTGATCTTCCTTGTATCTGGAGAGAGTACTAGAACATTGATTTTTACTGCTTGTGGTTAGTTTTGGAATAATCCTAAAGTATGAGTTGTCCAAATTTGTTCTTTCATCATTGGTTTTATTTCTTTGGAGTCTCTTGCATTTAGTTATGAAAGTATGGTTCATTCATGTGTTTCTGGAAAAAGAAAGCAGTAGGTACAATTCCTTAGGCTGAGTAATTTATAAACAGTAGAAGCGGTTGGACTCTAAGAAGAAACCAAGAGATTCACGTTAGTCTATGCTTGTATTCTATCCCCGAGATAATATCTCTTCTCTGTAATCACATGACAAAGGGAGTGGAAATAATAAACAGGCTAAAGTACCAGAAGAGTTTCTAGACCTTCTTATAATTAGGACATTGGTCTGTGCATGTGGACTCTATCCACAACCTCATCAACTACTTACTATTCGTTCCCTGAGAATCAAGTTTCCACATGAATTTGGAAGCCACAGATAATCATGCCATAGCTCAATTTATTCTGTCTTTATAAATTAATGACACAAAGGTTACTTGAGACAGATTATGATTTTCACAGAATATAGCATTTGTAAGCGTCACTACCACTTCACATTCATGGAGCATCAAGGTGGCCTTGTGTTTCTAGGTTGCTCAGTTTCCAGATGTCACAACTGTTAAGAATATCTAAAAATTTGAAGTACAACTGTCCTGCTGCTTAGTATTTACCTTTCTCAAGGTCTGACTCTGTGTATTTGGTATGTTTCTAATTTGTATTAACTGTTTTTTGATCCTCAAAATTGTTTTTGTTATTATTATTACTGTTATTTTTAATGTATTACTTGAGAATTCCATACATGTCTACATTGACCATAGTCATCCCATCTTTCCCTCCATGCCCTGCCAAGTCTCCTTTCTAATATATTACTCCTCCCAATTTTATGTCCTTTTAAATTTAAATTGTAATTAGTTTATTTTTATTTTATATCCCACTACATCTAATTAGTATTCCCAATATGCATTACTATTGGTGTGAGATCACCAATTGAAGTATGAGCAACCTACCAGTAACCACATCCTACCCACCCCCAAATGACTCTCCTTCATCTAGCTTGAGCAGCTTCCAATAGTTCCTTAGGAAGGTGTGAGGCTTCCTGAACTTCTCCATCTATGCAGGAATTCCTAGTGGCTTGATCTTAACCAAGGTTACTGTGAGATCATGAGTGTGCTACTTTGTCATGCCCAAAAAACATAATTTCATAACTTTTCCCCATCCTCCAGTTCTTAACTTCTTCAGAAGTCACATCAGATCTTTAATGACACATCTCCTTCTGAATTCCAGGAAAACACAGTGTTCAAGTTCCACCTTTGTCCCCAAACTCCAGGCATTGAGTTGTTGCTCTTCCAGTTACATCAAAAACCAAATATTGACAAGTTTTGTTCTAGCAAATTTATTTTCCCATTGTTTTACAATTACCCTAAACTGGCATTATTTTACAATATGGTAATTGGGAATGAAGAGTGACATAATAAAACATAGTTTAAAGATACTAAGCTAAAAATAAAGAAAATTATTTAATGGTATTAAAAATAGTGTTAAAAATAGTCAAATTAGGGAATCATCCTACCTAGGTGTCCATTGATAAATGATCAGATAATGAAAATAAAGTATGTGGGCCCAATGGAGTATTTTAAGCCATAAAGAATAAAATTATGTCACATGCAAGAAAATAGATGTAACTGGAAAGCAACATGTTAAAATAAAATAAACCAGAGTCAGAAAGACAAATGACACTTGTTTTCTTCCACATACAGAATATAGAAATAAAACTATAAGAGCTGAAACCAAATGGGGTACTCTTGGGAAGAGAATGGAAACCAGTGGGAGGCAGACAGGAAGTACAGGAGAGGATAATAGAGAATGAATAAAATCAGTGTGTGATATGCTTGAATGGGATAGTCATGATGAAATCCATTATTTGATGAACATATGTTTATTAAAACATGCAAGAAAAAGATGCCTTCAGGACATGATATGGCTGTTGGACACATGATCTCACTGCAGCCATGAGATTTGTCTAGATTTGGTGCAGCAATATTTCACCTTGGATGAGGGAGAGATCCATGAGGCTCCACCCCTCCCTCAGGAACTATGGGCAATTACAGCTTGTTGAGAGATGGGAGTGTCAATTTCTTCAGTGCTGTAGCCACAGAAAACTTGTCCTTACCAAACTGAATAACCTCTGGTCCATGCTTTGGCAAGTGACTCTGAGCTCACTAGGTGGGTCACACATAAAGAAAGACATGAAAGTAGGAGTGTACTCATGAAAAGGGGGTGCTATAAGGAGGAGGGGTAACGGAGGGAAATGAGAATGAAAGTGCCTGACATTCATGGTAGAAATCTGTACAACTGCCAAACAATTCAAAAATAGAAAAACAAATACATCTTTAAAAGGGGGACTGGCAAAATTGCTCAGCAGTTAAGAGCACTATCTGCTTTTCCAAAGGACCAGGGTTTGGTTCTGGCACATACAATAACCATTTGGAATTTCATTTCGAGGGGAATTGACACCCTCCTCTGGCCTCCACAGGAACCAGGCAGGCACGTGGTGTACATATATGCATTCAAAATGCTCATGCACATAAAATAAATATAAATAAATATTGTTAAATGGAAGAATATTTTTTAAAAGAATGAATTTAAAAATAGGATATAGAAACTACCTAGGGCTAGGGCAGGGAGATCATAAACTATCAGCCTGGGCTGCACAAGTTTTTGTCTTAAAATAAAACAAAACAACAACAAAAAATAAGACAAATGGTAGTTGGCAAAAAGAAAATCATCCAAATAATTTATTTAATTTCATTCAATTTAGAAAACATTCAAATCCACAATCCAAAGATTGGAAAATATATAAGAACAATGATGGTAATTTCAAAAATTAGTTTTACTTTGTTGCTTTTAACTTCTGCACTGTATTCTTCTAATGTATGTGGTATAGATATTATATAGGTGTTTCCCCCAAAGGGTTGATGAATAAGCTATACTAATGAAATGAAAATAAAATATAAACAATGAAATATAAGCAAATAAAATGAAAGCAAGGGAGATTCTTCAACATCCAACAAACAAAATATAAATCAACCTATTTCAAGTCCCTTTTCAAGACAAGCCCAGGTATTGAGGAGGGGAACCATGAAGAGAGTGGTTGGAAATATGCTGTGGACCTCAGGTGATGCAGTTTGACATCTGCACTAAAGTTAGTTGATGGTACTGGGTGGGATGAATTTTCACCTATATTTCATTGCTAGAACGTTTCAACTGTTCTGAACCAAATAAGCCTGAAGAACAGCCTTGCCTCCTTCAGGAACAACCTTCTGCTGTCATTCCCACTTGCCATGCTTAGCCATTGACTGGGACAGTGATGGGAAAGTTTGAATCTGGGTAGGGACTATAGACCAAGCTATATTTTCAACAGGATTGTGGCAAATGCATTTCTAAGAACTCCACGTCTTTCCTATGGTGCTAGCCTTCATACTTTTCTCAAAGATGCCCAGAAAATTTCATAATCAAGCCTGCCATCTCAGTATCACTTTCATATGGACATATTAAATCACATGTGCCAGAAATAAAACGACCACATCTGAATCTGGAAAGCAACAGTAAGCAATGACTATGTAGAGATTGGGTAGAAATGCAGTGAGAGTCATGGTGTGAGAAGTCTTGCCTTGGTGCCTGATTTTCCATTCCTGGTATCATCCTGGTATGATCTGCTATATGTCTTGCTTTACACCCCGTGACATACTTCCTTGTTCTTATAATAAATTCCCCTTTACACATAAGTTAGTTTAAATGGATTTCTGTTGCTTTTTACTGAAACAGTATTCAATCAAATAGACAGAGTCCTGATTAATGGATGTTTTTCAGAATAAATATACCTCATTCAGGCTTAGCTTTCCTGGAGTCAGCTATTTTCTGAAACACATTTTCCCATTTTTGTTGAACTTTTGTTTAGTTGGCTCTGGCTGGGTTATACCAAGTGATTACAGTGAGGTTGGGAGGCATTGGCAAGACTCACAAATACAGACACCATTCAGTGTAGCTTAGTTGTGAGGCAGAGTAAAGTAAAACAGGAAGGTATAGCTAAGAACTCATTAGTCAATTAATTTGGGGCACTTAGCAAATAGCCACCAGCTTCAGGTCTCCTTGCTTAGGTGAGGAATTAGATATCTGAGTGTGCTTATAGGACAAACAATCCTCTGTTCAGCAGCGGTGATACTGAAAAGGACACTGTTCTTTAAATGAATTGATTAACAAATACTATCTTATGTAGCTTTTAGGAAAGTTTGGTTGAGTTCCAATGACAGGGTGAGACATAAGTATGTATGTCTTTATTGGGGTCTATGGAGCGTGAAGAATGGAGACACCAAGCCAGGAAGAAAACCAGTGTCCCTCATGCTTACATCTGTGACTACTCTGCCCATTTCCGGAAGACCAGGGTGCCTGATTTTCCATGATGGAGAGGGCGTTATGCTCTCATCATTGCTAACAAGTCTTTTGCTGGTATGTTGCAGGCAACAGATCGCAGGTCACTGATCACAGTCATATTGACTAGTCAATGCACAATCTAATGCCATCCCACCACCATTGGTGTGTGGAGACTCATTCAGGTGTAGGTGTCTGTCCTTTTCAGTCACGTGTCTTGGCTGTCAATGAAGTCCACTTGTCTTGACTCAGAAACACTCTTTCCTGCTTCTACACAGACACAGTGCCATAGGGTTCCTCTACAGCAACTCTCATCTCTCTGGTGCCTCATGTGTGTGTAAACTGTGTGTCTCTTCTTGATAATCGCCTGTGAGAAACTGCTTGCATGCCTTACTTATTATTTAGTGTCCAGAGCATTCATCAATAATTATATATTTTAAGTAATATATAATTTAAAAGAATTAAATGAGAATCGACTATATTGCTCACCTCTGTGGGAAAAGGAATAAAATCACTTGGACCCTGGGGGTCAGAGGTCAGAGGTTCCAGAACAGAAACAAGATCGGTTAAATTTGCTCAGTAAGTGAAGGTTTATTTTTAGACATAACTCTTAAAGTCACAGACATTTGGAAAATATTAGAGCAAGGTCTCCATGCACACTGATGATCAGGTGAGAAGGTGCTAATTGGTCACAGGATAACTCAGTCTCTTTCTATTGCCTATGGCTTTGAACACACTAATTAATGGAAGTATTTTCAGTCAGAGTTGGATTGGTTCTCCAGACAAGGTAGATCATACCTCACAGATAATTCTCAAAGGGAAGGAGCTGTTTAAATGTCACAGAGAGGAAGTTACACTGAAGCTTTAATAGCTTTTAACACTCAGAATCTGATCACAGTAATTATAGCTGGATAATTCAGTGAATGGAGACCAACTGATACTAAAATTTAAATTAGACACTTGAAAGATGCAAACCTCACATAACTTATTGAATAGAAACCTTTGATAATACTAAAATATCTTGAGTTTTATAAGAAGGAAGGCTAACACTGGGACAAATTTCCTTTATTTAAGACTTAAGTACTTTATGTTATATTTATTATGTTATCCTTGAGAACTGAAATCATAGATCCCACTATTTTTTTCACTCAGGATTTTAACAGGACATATTCTAGATAATTAAAAATATTTTAAATTATTTATTCACTGACTATATGAGTTTTAGCATATGGGAATACAATCTACAGTTTAGCAATGCACCTATCATTTAATATTTGAGTTTCTTTCCATTCATTATAAATTATTGAGCTTATGTAAAATTCTGTTTACATTTGTTTATTATAATAACAGTAACACTAGAAACCATGGTCATGTTAATGCTTCTTGTCATAACTATTTAACTTTATAGAAAATCTGTCAAAACATATCCCCTTTAAACAGTAACACAGAACTATCACAATTCTGCCACTGAATGCCTTCATTGCTTTGAGAAAACATTTATATTACAAAGTCATTCTTGATTTTAAAAAGTGATGTTTTACTTCCTCTATGGCAGATGTTCTAGAAATTAATCAATGAGATACAAAATGCTACAGTGACTCAGATCTTTATTTGAGCAACATCCTTTCTTTTGAGTTTCTTCCACTTTATAATCTGAGTGATAAGAAGCAAAACCACCAGCTGGAGTGTGAACTCAGCCAATAAGACCACTCCTTGCTCTTGAAGAAGATCTGAGGTCAGTTCACAGCACCTCTGCTGGATGGCTCAAGGGACCTGTAAGTTCAGCATCCTGTCCTGGACTTCAAGAGCACTTTATTCATTTGAACATACACATCTATACACACACAGAACATGGTTAAAAATAAAGTAAATTCTTAAAAATTGAAGAGAAATTGCCCAATCAAATGCAGTTACATGCCTTCTACTTTTTATAAAACACTAAACATAATAAATATTTGGGAGGGATATTTTTAAATCTCCCTTGTTTTCTCATTGTTATTTTATTCTCTGATAATTTCATACATGTATATAATGTATTTTAGTTCTTTTCACCCTCGATTACTCTATCTCACCCCATATTCTCCCAGTGAAACTCTGTTAAAAAAATTAAAGAGAAAACTACCTTCCTACTTTTGTGTCCAAGTTTGTGTGTGTGTGTGTGTGTGTGTGTGTGTGTGTGTGTGAGAGAGAGAGAGAGAGAGTGAGAGAGACAGAGACAGAGACAGAGAGACAGAGAGACAGAGAGAGAGAGACTGAGTTCAGGTGTGGTTGCCTGAATGACTATGGGTAGAATGTTATTTGCTGGACTGTAGATGACACTCATTCCCCCATCACAATTAAACAGTCAGTAGTCCCTCAGAGATGAAGTTGGGCCTCCCTAGTGGAGTCCTGAGGGACTCAGTCTTGTGTAGCTCTTGAGCAGGTAGCTTTAGCTGCCTTGAATTCATAAGTGCATTGGCCATGTCATACACAGAAGACACTGTTTCACAGGAATCCTTTCCAAACTTTGGCTCTTATTACCTTTTCCCCCCTCTTCCATCATGTTCCCCAAGCCTTGCATGGTTGTGGTGCATTATAGGTGTTGGTTGCCCACCAGAATTTAATGAGAAAATCCTATTGCTGAAGACACCACACACTTTGTTGCAGGACCTGCAGAGATCAAACTATAGACTGAACTGGAAGCTTCCTACCTGCTGCTGAGCTTTCATAGTGACAAAAAGATGTATTCGGGCTTCTAGGGGAGGAAGTCTGCTGTGGGATGCTCTGTATGTCAAATGTGTTGCTCTGATTGGTTAATAAATAAAACACTGATTGGCCAGTAGCCAGGCAGGAAGTATAGGTGGGACTAACAGAGAGGAGAATTGAGAGAACAGGAACGCAGAGAGAGAGAGAGAGAGAGACACTGCCAGCCACCACCATGACAAGCAGCATGTGAAGATGCCAGTAAGCCAAGAGCCACGTGGCAAGGTATAGATTTATAGAAATGGGTTAATTTAAGATATAAGAACAGTTAACAACAAGCCTGAGCCATTAGGCCAAACAGTTTAAATAATGTAAGTGTCTGTGTGTTTCTTTTATAAGTGGGCTGCTGGACTGCTGGGGCTTGATGGGACCCAGAGAAAAAACTCTCCAGCTACAGAAGTCATTAAGCTTTATCCATCTGAAAGCCAGAATAATGACCATCCTGGAATGATAAACCCATTTGTAATACTGGCAAGAATGTCACAGTGGTACCGACAGCTTTCTGGTTGCTCCACAGGAGGCGATTCATGTCCGGTACTGTACACCTAGCCAAGAACCCATAGGTGTGGACATAGGACCTGTTATTATTTGATACTGTAAATTGACATGGTTTCAAAGTACTTATACTTATTCCTATAGAGTCAGGTAGTTCCTACACCTAGTCACAGAAGCTGCTTTTGATAGTGACCAGTGGTCAGTGCAGAGACTCATAAGTAACTATCAAAAGCAGCTTCTGTGGCTAGGTCTAGGAACTCCCTGAATCCATTTTAGAGACATATTTGATCAGTAGATTGCAAGTGCATGGAATATTGAAATTGGGCAAACACCTTCATGGAGAAATGAAAAGACAGTGTACAGAAGGTTCCCCACTTAGTTGAATATTTTAGTAAACCCTGGGAGTAGTTACATTGTTGGCAAGTCAGGGCCTCACTATGAATAACAAAGGCATATCCACTCATCATACCAGTAGAATCAATCAGAGAAAGATTAACAGTAAAAGTTATCAAGAACCACGTTTTTCTAAACAAACAAACAAAAAACTATCAAAAGGGCATTCACATGTTTTTATTTTAATCCATATATCAGATACTTTATTCCTGCATTAATACAGAAGGAAAGATCACCTTGCAGATAAAACCAGCACGGTCAAAATGGTATCACTTTATAAATATAAGTTTTCTGTAACTATTTTCCCTGAAATATATTGCACATTAAATGATGCATACTTATCTAATTGGTTTCTCTTTAACATAAAATATATTTTAAGAAAATAATTTCAATACAGGAATCCATATCGAAATTT
>CABHPQ010173663.1:6011-49349 GCA_902168405.1 Peromyscus aztecus | reverse complement strand
GTACTTGCCAGTGTCTGCTCACTTCCTGGCTGGCACGTTTTGTCATCCCATTTGTGTCTATAATTTGGAGAGTTTTCTCTTTGTTTGTAAATTTGTCATTATCTCACACAAAGTGGCTTGCCATGGCTTAGTAAATATCTATATCTTCACGCTCAAAGTTCCACTCCATCTGCAAGCTCAGTATATTCATCCCCAAATGCCATTTCGGAAGGAGAAAGTTGGAACCAGAAGGGCTGGCAATAACAGTGGCCTCCAGCAACATCCACTATCACAGGATTAATAGGAATTAAGTCTTCTTGAACCACCCAGAGAGACAGCACTTTTCTCTCAAATCAGGCTTAAATAAAGAGAAGAATTTCCATCAGACCAGTTGTCTTAGACTATTGTTTGTAAATATTTATGTTATTGTATGTAAATATTTATGCATGAGTGCGTGTCAGTGCACGTGCGTGCACACACACACACACACACACACACACACACACACACACCCTCCCGATTGCAGTACCAGCAGAGGCCGGAAGAGAGCATTGGATCCCTTAGAGCTGAAGCTACATGCAGTTGTGAGCTAAGTGATTTGGGTAATGGGAACTGCACTCCTGTAGTCCATGGGAAGAACAGCAAGCACTCTTAACCTTTTATCAAGCTCTCCAGCCCCATATTACTCAGCTTTATTCATGGTTTCCTGACCCTCTTCTCCATACAGTTTACTTGACTTTCCAGTGTTTTAATGGATCGTTCATTAGTTCATTCCCTGGGTGTTATTTTGTTGGTTCTTATTGTGAAAGTTGGGGGAAAAAGTCTGAGGAAGCCATACTTGAACTATCAGCATCATGGAGAGTCAGCTAAACTTTGTGCTAGAAAAGTTGTCCTGTGTATCAGGGGCCTCAAAGCAGCAGTTGTCCTTACTGGGTCATTATATTACACTGTTGTTGTATTGGAAATCATTGATGAATCTTAACGTGAAGCTCAGAGACTGGGGACATGGCTCAGGCTCTCAAGTGTTTGCTTTAAAAAATTGTGAGGTGTGCTGTGGATGCAGAGATGGGAGGGTCCCTGGGGCTTGCTGGCCAGCCAGCCTAGATTAGAGGGAAAGTAAGTGGCAATGATTCCTGAGGAACAACACCCAAGATGAACTTCTGGTTTCCAGTGCATGCAGATTCCTGTGTACTTAAAGACATTCCCATACGTGCATGCACATACATGCACATGCAGAATGAAATACGAACCTCTTGGGGTCTCACCGGACTCTCAGAAGTCACCTGGCAGTTGGACCTACTCACCATTAGTTCCTAGAATTCTCTGCCTTTCTCAGAGGCCATTGACCAGCTGGGCCTCCTCCAAGGTCCTCAGACATACTATTCTCCTCCCTGTTCCAGACCTTTGTGCATGCTGTCCTGCTCTGGTTTCTCAAGGTCTCACTCCTTTCTGCTTCTTCAGTGATTTTAGTCACTGGGTAGGTGCTGTGTCTCCAGAAATCTTCCCTAACTCTAAGAGACAGGTGGGTTCCCAGACAGCACAAATGTCTCTACATTTACATCTAGTTTCTAACAGTCTGCAATATCTATATCCATATCTATCTATATCTATATCTATATCTATATCTATATCTATATCTATATCTATATCTATATCTATATATAACTTATCAGGCCATCTCTGAAGAATCCATCTCCTTTGAACCTAGTTCTCAGTCTGATTCCACACCACTGTTGCTCAGTCATTGCATTTGAACTATGGAATGATGGTCCCAAGATGGAAATTATTTTTCCCTACAAGTCCGTCAGTAGTCATGAGTGGAGCAGTGACTTGGGGCCATGCTATGGTTGCTGGGTACCAGGAGCCCTACAATGAACATGTCATTTTTATTGTCACCTCTTGTCTCTCTCAGCACTCTAACTTGTCATCTCATTTTATTGTTTATTCCTTTGCTATTTTCATGTGTTTGTGTGGTGTGTATCTGTATACTGGATGCTTAAATGTGTGTGGGCCCATGTGTGGGTGTGTGTGCATATGTATTTATGTGCATATGGAGGCCCAAGATTGATGCTGAGGATCATCTTCGATCTCTCTTCTACTGTATTCATTGAGGCAAAGTCTCTTAATCAAACCAAGAGCTGGACAATATATCTAGTCTCCATGGCCAGTCTGGTCTGGGGAATACCCTGTCTCTGCCTTCTGTGCTGGAATTATCAGTAGACAACCTGCCCATCCAGCATTTATGTGAATTGTGGGGAATCCAAACTTCTGTTCTCACATGTGGGCCACGTGATTAACTGTTGAGCCATCTCCCCACCCTATCATCTCCTTTTGAAGAGCCCAGCACACTGACTGTCAAGGGGGAAAATGTTTAATTTTAAACATCCCTTTAAAATTCTGAGTGCCCCAGCAATCTTGTTTCCCAGACCGTTCTTTGTGAGGTGTGTAGGAGTCCATCACATCCATCACATCTGCTCTGGTGCCCTGGAGCAGGGGTCTTTTCTCCACTCTTCCTGGTACTTCCTGCTTCAGCTGTGTTCAACTGACTTCTCAGAATTCCCCATGACCCCACCACCTCTCTGCCTCTCCCTACATGCTCTACCTGCTCCTGTTCCTTCTACCTCTGAGAACACTCTTCCTGCATTCCCTCACCACAGGGCTGTGACTCCACAATAGATTTACTCTTTCTTAAGCAGTATTTCATTCTCTCATCTGCCATTGGCCATGAGGGAAGATTTGCTTTAGTTTTTCAACATTTTAAGAATCCTGTGTGACCAGGCGACTCACTCTAGCCTGGGAGACTTGGGGGAGTGAGAGTGTCCCCTCCGGGTCGAAGTTTCCTGAGCCACTCTCTGGCTCTAGGCTTCTGTGGAGAGACCAGAAAGTCAATTCTGTGTCACCCTGAGCCATGTGGAGACCATGACAGAGAAGACTTGAGTGGGACAATGGCCGAAGGTAGAAACAAGCCTTTGCTGTCACCTGACTCCAAGATTGTGGGACTATTTGCTACTTAGCCTACCTAGCTCATCTCTGCAGAAACTGAGCTTTCTCTCAGCTGCTGTTCCTTTTGACTGCTCATCATTGGCTCTTGATTTTAATGTGTTCCCCTGTTCCCTTGGCATTCCTTCATAGCCAATCCTCAGACCATGTGTAACGCTCAGCTTTAGTTGTCAACTTGGCACAATCTGGAAGCACCTGGAAAGAGAGTCTCAGTGAGGGATTTCTACATTGGGTTAGCTTGGAGGGATGGCTGTGGAGGCTTTTCTGAATTAAATTAGTTCATGTAGGAAGACCCAGCCCACTGTGGGCAACACACTGTCTGGGTAGGGTGTCCTGAACTATGTAAGAGTAGAGAAGTGGAGCTGAGTATAAGCAAGTGAGCATGCACACATTGCTCTGTGCTCTTGACTGTCTCTTTTAGGTTCCTGTTGCCTTGACTGTCATTAGTAATGAACTTAACCCAAAACTATAACCTAAAATCAATCCTTCTTCCCCTAGATTTTTATCATAGCAACAGAAATAAAACTAGAACACCAGAGTTATTGTTATTATTATTATTATTATTATTATTATTATTTTACATCTTGACATCTTACAGAATCACTTGTAAATCTCCCATGTTCAACAGAGTGCCTGTTCTTGGCTAGGTTTTCATTCAACCAAAAAATAAAGTGGAATGGAACAAGGTAAAGATGGCATGCATCTACCTACAGCCCCACCATTTTGGAGCCTGAGACAGACAGGGGATTATGTTTGAGGCCAGCCCTGACTACATTGCATGACCTTGTCCCAAAAAGAAAAAAGAGTAAGAAATGTGACTTGTTTAGTGCTGAGAGGCCCCCATTGTAAGTGGGCAGGCTCTCCTCAACATGGCAGCTGTTTCCAGGCCAAGCCAGTGATGTTAGAAGGACCCCAGAAACTGGAGAGTGAAGATATGTGTATGAGACTGGGGCTCTAGTCATGGTGGAGTCTGCTGCTATGGAGAGTGAAGAAGCTACAGCCATAGTAGATTCTAAGTAGTGTCTAAGGAACCAGAGTCAAAAAGGAAATTCCGGGCAGTGGTGAAAAGAAGAGATTTGGGAGCCTCTGTACCAAAGTGTGCGCAACAAAAATAATACCCTATTAGCACCTTCAGGTTTTCTGGCAAGCACCTTGAATCCATTCTTCTTGATGATTGGTTCAAAGTAGTAGTCGCTCATCTCCTGACAGGCTCCAGCCCCAGGACCCACCTGATGCTCCTGATACCATTTCTTAAAGCCAGAGAGATTTCTGGGCTTTCTATCTCCTCTGTCTATCAAGAGACTCTGCCCATGGAAATTTCCAGTTGTCCCTCCCTCCCTCCCTTGCTCCTGCTCCCTCTATCCATCCATCCCTCCTCTCCCCTCTCTGTAGTTGTAGGGATTGAACTGAAGGCCACACATGTGCTAGGCAAGTGTTCCACTACTGGCTATAGCCACAGTTTTTATTCAACTTTGTAATTAATTTTTCAGCAGGATCTCCCTATGCTGGCCTTCAACTCATTCAGTTGCCCAGACAGGTCTTGAACTTGTGATCCCATAGCCTCAGTCACCTGAGTGGCTTGGATGAGACTTTTGTTAAAAGTACAGATAGTTTTTAATATAGCACAGAAGACAGAGTCTCAAATAATAGGTACTATTTTTTCACCCTAACATTTTGGGAAGCTCCTGATGGAAGATTGGAAAACTTTAAACACCACGGTGCCTTAGCATCAGAGAGGATACATCCATGATTAGAGCAAAGCAACTGGGAGCTGGAGAGCTGGCTCGGTGTTTGAGAGCACTTGTTGCTCTTCCAGAGGACTTCAATTTAGTTCCCCAAACCCCCATGGTGGCCCACAACTGTAGCTCCAGGTGATCTCACATCCTCTTCTGGACTCTATGGGCACCAGCACACACATCACACATATGCATGCATAAACACACATATGCATGCATAAACACACACACACACACACACACACACACACACACATACACACATACACACATATACACACACACACACACACGGAGAGAGAGGGAGGGAGGAAGAGAGAGAGAGAGAGAGAGAGAGAGAGAGAGAGAGAGAGGCAGAGACACACACACAGAGAAATAGAAATAATTTTTTTTTAAAGCAGACAGCTAGCTTGCTCTTCTCTCAGCATACACAAATCTAGTTGAAACTGATGGAGGCTTACATTGTCTGATGACTGTGAGTGCGGCTACTCTGAGCATCCATGGATGTCATCCACAGGTTGGACATCATGTGACAGTTTCTCAGCCTATGAAGAACAGTGGGCACCATGGCTTAAAATGGGCTATTACCTTTTTATATTTATCCCAAACTGTTAAGGTCAGCATTAAAATTTGACCTTTTCCCTGCCAACCCGTTTGAAGTAATTAACCCCCCGTGTCTGGAAACACAAGGAAGCTAGGGCTGTGTTATTAGATTCTCATAAAGAGCCTATTAATATTAAAATTGCTTCCCTCTTGGGCTGACTGTATTAATGGCCCGGCACTGGGTAAACATGAGCCCCGATGCAGGGTTTTAAAATGCATGAGTCGAGGGCAGAGCTGTTTCAGCAGCTGCCTATTCCATCACAGCACCTTTTGTGACAGTTTCTTCTCTCATTGGCTCAAGTTTCTGCTTTGCATGGGCATCTGCAGGTCTCCATCTGTTTGCCAGGAACTCCTCTTGATTCTGTTGGATACAGTGCAGGTTAGATGAAGCAGATCACCAACCATGGTCCCTATACTCACCTCCCTAGACACTCCTGGGCCCCTATGCATACCTCAGTCTCAGGAAGAGCTCAGCTTGGGGTTATACATTAAGCTGTGGTTCCCTGTGGAGGCTATGCAAACCACGCAAGACCTGAGTTAGAACCATCAAGAGACAACGTGCTCCTTAACTGAAGTATGCAGCTGATTCAAGGGCTGACTGTGGGATGCTTGACTGTGAACTCCATAGCTTCAGTTTGTTAACTCGGACATCCACAGCGTGCATCAGATAGCCATCATCCATCATGATTTATTCTGGGCTTTGGGATGCAGTGGAAAGTGAATGAGGCAGGTGTTTTTTTCTCATGGATCTTACACTTCACTGCAGGAGCACCCAGTGGCTAGGCATGCAAATAAATCATTAAAAATAAAATAATAAGTCAATATCAGGAGAAATTAAATAGACACCCCTGTCTTACTGCTAAATACAAATAAAATCCTTGAGCATAAATGCGCAGCCCCCAGCAGTTGAATAAACCTCAGACAAGGTCTAACGGCGTGGCATATGGGGGGTGGTGGCAGCCAAGCTTCTGAGAAAGGAAGATAAGGAAAAACAAACAGATGAAAAGCTCTCACAAGTAGACATAAAGCAGGGCATCACATTTTGGAGAAGAAACAATTTGAAAACAGACTTCCCATGAGAAGTTTTTGATGCAGTAAAGGAATAGAAGGTTTTTCAAGTGATTAAAAAAATGCTTGTCACAAATCTATATTTAACATCAACAAGAATCCTTCAAGAAAAAAAAAGAATTGAAGGAATTCTCAGGTGAAAAAAAAAGGCAAAATAATTACTCACCAGAAAACCTACCTGAAACAGGAGCTAGAAGAGTTCTTCTAAGAAAAAAAAGAGAATGTATAAAAGAATATTAGGGCATCGGGTAAAAGGGAACACCACCACCCCCTCCAAAATAAGGGAATGAATTCAACTGACATCATCAGAAACTGGTGCAAATAGGAACATGGAGAATGCAGAAAATTAATAAGCAGAAAGGCCTGCTTTGGGAGAAAAATTAAGACTAACACGTTCAAGTGTCCAACAAAACAGACAAAGAGAGGACCCGGAGCAGACCCAGAAGAAACTGGAAGGGCAGAGTTCATGCAAGGGATACTTTTGAGTATCTGTTTAACTATTAACGGTACTGAACTTGTAACTTCAATAGTTCCCCCCAAATAAACTTCACTCAGGAAGATTCATCAAAGAACTCTTCCAAATGGTGAGAGCACACAGCAATTTTTGTTACATTAATGGAGCTAATATTTCTCTGAATATGAAGTCAAAGACAGTACAAAGGAGAAGAGCAGAAAAGAAAAATGAAAAGAAACTCAAAACTATGTTGTTCATGACCATAAAGATGTGTTTTATGTACTTGATGGCAACAAAATATTAAGAACCTAAATTCAGCTAAATGTGCGTTTTGTGAATCAAATGAAGCTTATCCTAGAAATTCAATCATAGTAAAACCATTAACATCAAATCCGTGTAATACAGAATAGCAACAGAATGGAGAAGAAACTGCCATCCTACCTTATTGGTGCACATGTCTTTTGATGAAGTCCAGTTAACTATTTCATTATAAAATCTGTCTGAAGAACGGGAAGAGAAGAGGTTTGGTATGGTGAAGAGCACCAAGGAAACCCAAAAGCCAACCTGTGGAAACTCAAGGTAAAATTCAGTTTCTTTGACAATTCCCATGAGTCTAAAAAGATATTAGCAGAGAGATGAGGTTTCTTTCAGTCTTATGAAAACCAGTTATGTCATCTGCAGGAAAATGGAGAGAAGTGGAGATGCTATTAAGCAAAATAAATTATAATCAGAAAATCACATATCTCATGTTTTGTCTTATTTGTGGACACTAGATTTTATATAAACACATAAAATCGTATGTAAATATAAAAATGGAAATGAGGGGCTGGAAGATTGCTCAGTGGTTTCAAGCACTTCTTGTTCTTCCAGGACACCTGAGTTCAGTTCTCAGCACCCACATCAGGCTGCTCACAACACCTTGCATTTCCAGCTCCAGAAGATTCAACCTCCTTTTCTGGCCTCTCCAGGCACCCCATGCACATGCTCATATACATACGTACACACAGGGATGGGAATGGGAGGGATTCGTAGCTGAGGACCGAACCCAGGGCCTTGTGCTTGCTAGGCAAGCGCTCTACTACTGAGCTAAATCCCCAACCCTGAGAAATATATTTTTCAAGAGAAGAGAAGTGAGACTATTAGGGGAAGGAAGGAAAAGGGAAGAGCTGAGGGGCAGATGTGGACAAAATACATGATGTACAGATTTGAAAATGTTGTTATGAAATCCATAACTATGTACAATGGCTGTGCCCCATAAGAGATAGAAAAGAAAATATCAGGGAAGATTATACAGTTAAGTAATACCTCATTAACTATTTTTTTTTTTGAGCAGCGAAGGAGGAAAAATTTTCCCAGAGGAAAAAGTGCCTTAGCTTTTGAACAATTCTGGTAGGTTCCTCTGCATGTCTGAGACAAGAAGGACCCTAGTTTCCCAATAACACTGTCTTTTTATCTAAAGATCAAGTTGGAATAAAGAATTTAGATTTTAAGGCAAAAATACAAAGATAGGCAAAATATTTAATGAAACAAAACATATGCAGGACTGTTAAAGTTTGTAATTCTTGGGAATTTATCATGTTCATGGATCAGAACAGCCAGCAAAGGTGTCTGTTACCCCATTATGGCAAAAATGTTTAGTAGAAGTCTGCCACAATCACAGCATGATTTTTTTTTGTAGTTTGAGAAAGTTGTTCTACAAGGTAAATATTTAGGCAATGGAGTTCAATGAGCAGACTGAGTCAGTTATGCAGTTTAATAGGAAGGATGAATCTATATGAACACAGTTTGTACATTACACTCATCACACCTGTGTTGTTCTGGCAGAAGGACAGAAACTTGGGCTAATAAAAAAGAATGCAGAAACCTCAAGACAGATTTACATTCATGTACCCATTTGATTTTTTGATGAAGGTGGGAAAGGAATTAATGAGAGGAAAGGTTACCTTTCCCTTCAACACATGGTCAGGGGGCAGTTGGTAAGCCAACTAGATGGCCTGGACCTACATCTTGCATCTACAGAAATGTAGACTGACTCAAAACAGAGCACCGATTTAAATGTAAGACATAAAACTATGGAATTTTTAGGGACTAAAAATAAGGCCTCAAGGATTTTTTGTTTTTGTTTTGAAGATAGATTCTTCTCCCATGCAATACATCCTGACCACAGTTTCCACTCTCTCCACTCTCTCAGCTTTTCCCACCTCCCCTCTCCCCCAGTCCCACTCCACCTCCATTTCCCTTCAGAAAGGAGAAGGCTTCCAAGAGACAACAACCAAAAATGACAAAATAAGATGTAATAAGACAAGTTAAAAATCCTCATATGCAGTCTGGACAAGGTAGCCCAATAGGAAGAAAAGATAGAGGTTCAAAATTGTAGCAAAGAATTCTTAGGACTGATCAAGAACACACCCCACAGAAGAAACAAAACACTAACTTGAATCTTATCATACAAATAAATTTGCTCCACAAAACAAGTGTATCAAAGGATGAAGAGACAGCTACAGATTAGAAGTAAACTCTTGAATGTCCTTTGTCTAAGAAAATACTGATTTCTATAATAAATAATGCTGTAAACACAGCAATAAAGAACTAGTTAGAAAATGGTCAGAAGACAGGAAGTCATGTTTCACTGAAGTTGTACAAATGACAAATTAGTGTATGAGAAGGTGGTCAGTATCACCAGCTGATGAAGAAACAGCAGTCCAGATCCATATCAGGGCACACATTCTAGGATGACTATCTTTTAAAAACAGTGACAGAGAGCTGGAGAGTTGGTTGAGTGGTTAGGAGCACATGTAGCTCATGCAGAAGACCTCAGTTCAGTTCTCAGCACCCACACTGGGTAACTTACAACCATTTGTAACTCTAATTCTAGGGGATGTGTCACCCTCTGCTGGCCTCCATGAGCAGCTACACTCACATGCACACACACACACACACACACACACACACACACACACACACAATCTAAACTGATAAGGGTGTGGGGAGTTTAGATTTCTTAAGCCTTGCTGGAGGGAATGGTCCACTCCACAACTGCTTTGGGGAAAGTTTGGCAGTTTCAACCAAAGCAAAACATCCACGTGTCACAGAGAACCTGGCAGATGGCTTCCTGGGTGTTAATTCCTGAGCTTTGGAAATTTTTGTTCACACCAAAACCTGTTTGCTAATGTTGATAAATGCTTTATGCATATTATCCAGAAATTAGTAATAAAACAGATGTGTTTGTGAAGGTAAATAGTTCTACAAACCATGGTATCTGAGGTAAAAGAGTGAACTATTGATACTTGTTCCTTCTTGCATGGATCTCAGCAGAAGTTAGTCCTCTGTAGTCATATGCACTATGATTATGTTTCTGTTGAATTCCTGAGATCACAGGAAAGACATTAACAGAGCAGATTGTTCACCATCAGGGATTAAGGAGGGTTAGGAGAAGAGGGATAGCAAGTGCTTATGGAAGGGCTGTGTAAAGAATCCTCATGCTGATGGACGTGTACTCTCCCTAACCTGTGTTTGTGCCTGTGGTACAATGCCTTGACATTGTGTGGTGACTTTGAAACTAGATAAAGATGACCCAAAATCCCCCTGGATTATTTCTTCTAAGTTCACAAGGCTTATCTCAAAAAGGTTTCACTAAAAAAGGCATTTATCAGGCTCCAGAGATGGCAGAAGTTCAAGTTGCTTTTCCTGTGAGTCTGATGACCCCAGTTTGGACCCCAGAACCCATGTAAAGTTGCAAAGAGAGAACTAACTCCACAGATTTGGCCTCTGACTTCCACTTGCAATCTATGGCATGTATGCCCATGCACACTTGCATCTCCTAAATACATACAATAATAATAATATTAAATAAATAAATTAAAAGATATTTGCCAATAAAGAAATACTATGATGAGAAGGTATGGTGAAAAACCACAGGACTTTCCTGGACCAGCTATTCAGAGAAGGCTTTTTTATGGATCTAATATATAAATGAGTCCATGAGAGATGAGATGGAGCCAGCAATGTAGGAGAGCAAGGCATCCATGTGAATATACTGAAACACCCAGAGAATCTGTGCACTGGAAGGTCTTAGTGTACCCTTATTCCTCTGGCTTCTGGATGCCAAAGTAAATGCCCAACTTGTTTCTGGGTATGTTTTGTCCAGGCTCCTGACTGGAGGCTCACATGGTGGGTGCTGTCACCCCAGTGTAAAGCAAACTCAGTGGGTGCAGAGAGCCACATCCCTGAGATGCTTGCAGATAAGCTCCAAGGACTGTAAAGTTAATGTCCTCCACCCACCACAGGGATCCTTAGAGGTAGCTGGTATTTTCACACATCTCAAACTCTTGGAATCTCACAGCCACCCTGTGGCATAGGGCTGGCTAATAGCTTTGTGTTCATTTTGCCTTCAAGGACATAGACTTTGTGTGATGTGTCCTACTGTGTTTCATACAGTAAGCTTGAGACTAAAACCTGACCTATCTGGTTCTAAGGTCTGTAATTATGGATGAGGCACAGTTATAGTTTCATGGTGTTCTACTGTTGTAATGGATAGATGTAGGGAAAGTGGGGTTTTTGAACTCAAGAGCCTCTTGTTTCAGCGTCCCATGTTAGGAATCTAGCCAAGGAACAAAATGAAGAAGTGATGTTTTTGTAGTAGTGAATAGTTTGTTGAGAAGATAAAATTGGCAGAGAAGATAGTAGTTAGTTGTGGAAGAAATTCAAATATTTTGCTATAAATGATTATTATTAAAACAATAAATGCTAAAATATTGAAGGCAAAATGCAATGTTTTCTACCAAGTATTTGAACTTAATTTTGCCATCACCATTTACTTTCTATTCTCCTCCCACTGCTTATTTTTGAGAGCCAGCCAGGGTGGATTTCCACATCTGTGATTGACATATGCCATTCATGCCAGACCCACTACCTTTTGATTCTTGTAGGTTGATAGTATATTTTAACTATGCATATATAGCATGTTTTTCCATTGTTTTGTTAAGGTCTTATACTGTAATGCACCTTATATTATAAGCACCTTCTCCCATACTCTCACTGTGTTTGTTACAGCACTATTGGCAGTAGCTAAGGTGCAGAATCAACCTAGATATCCATCACTGGATGGCTGAATAATGACATATGGTGATGATACATGAGAGAATAATCACTCAGCTCCCTCAAAAGGAAATCCTAGGATTTTGGCAGCATAAAATTGTGTGGATGTCATTATGCAAAGTGAAATAAGCCACATAGAGAAGGACAAACACTTCATGCCCTCACTCATTTGCAGAAATTGATGACCTTCTCATGGAAAGAGAAGGGACTAGGGCGTCACTGGGAACTGGGTAGAGAAGAAGATGGGGCAGAAAGATTTTCATAAGAGACACCAAAATACAATTCGAATGGGCCATGTGTGTGTGTGTGTGTGTGTGTGTGTGTGTGTGTGTGTGTAGAAATAACAGTAGAAAAAGGAAGTAAGAGGGGAGAGAAAGAGGTCTAATAAAAGAAAAGTGGAGATCGAGAAAAAGCAATGACTGGACTGGACAGCTGTCTCAGGACTTAAGAATACTTGCTGCTCTTGCACAGGATCAGAGCAATTCCCAGGACTAGTGCTGGGAGCTGGTAACCACTTGGTACTCTATCTCCAGGGCCTCCTTCTGGCCTCTACAGGGATTATACTCACATGCACATACCCCCTCCACACACACAGAGGTTAATAAATAATTGTAATGAAATTTAAGTTTTGGGATCACACTTATTATTGCACAGCCAGGTGTCCCCCACAGCAGGTTCTTCAGATCGTCCTGTCACTCCTTTCCTTTTCTCTGGCTGAGCTCTCCTTGTCTCTCTGCTGCTGTGCTAAGGCCTGAGGTAATTGCTTTGCCTTGGTTCATTGTCTTCAATTGTCATAGCCGTTCATTAAGAGAATAGAAACCCCACGCAGGCAAACACCACATTCAGCACATTTCTGATTTGTATTCACATACTCTTGTGACAGGTGTTCCAAACTTTATCAAATTAATCTTATTTAAGTGGTCATGTCTTTTTAGAAGACCTCAGGAACAGGCTACTTTGGTTAATGTATCCTGGTTGGTTTCAGTTGTCAACTTGACATAATCTAGAGTTATCTATGAAGGTGATCTCAGTTGATGGGCAGGACTGCCTTGATTGTTCCTTGATGTACTCTGGGCAGCACCATTACCTTGTCAAGTGGTCCTAGGCTGTATAAGAAAGCTAGGTAAGCGTGAGCCTTCTTGAGAGGCAGCAAGTGGTATTTCTCCATGGTTTCTGCTTCAAGTTCTTGTTTGACTTCTTGCCTTCACTTCCCTAAATGATAAACTATAACCTGTAAGCTGAAATGAACCCTTTCCCTCTCTAAGTTTCTTTTGATCAAAGTGTTTTATCATAGAAACAGAAAGGAAACTTATTGGTGTAATTATTAAGGCCACTCCACGTAGTTAAAAGGGAAGTTTATTTAGTGGCATAACTTACAAATTAAGGGATAGGTAGGTTGCAGGGTCTAGGAAAGGCATGGCGCAGTCCAGTGGTGTTCTCTGGAGAACTCTGCTCGGTCTACCTCCAGCATCCAGGGTCCAGGAACCAAGAGAGCCAGCGCATCTGAATCTTGGGTCTTCAGGGCCCTCTCTTGGCTCCGCCTTGTAGGCGTGACAGTTACCGAAGCCTCAATGGGGGTTGGATCTTCCAGATCAAAGCTGGAATGGCTACCCACTGCAGAAACTAGAACAAAAAATAACTACTTTTTTTCTTTTTCTTTTATATGTAATTTTATGTGTATGTATGTATTGTGTGTGTGTGTGTGTGTGTGTGTGTGTGTGTGTGTGTATGTGTGTGTTTGTATATGAGTGCAGGCAGGCACATACCACTGTGTATGTGTGACAGAGGACAACCTCAGATGCCATTCCTCACCTTCCCCATTGCCTCAGGCAGGCCCCTTTGTCTTGTCTGCTGTGTAAGCCAGGGTAGCTGACCTGCCAGCTCCCAGGTTTCTCCTGACTTTACCACCCAGCTCACTGTAGGAGTGCCTGGATTACTGGCATGAGCTATTATGTCCAGCTTTGTATGACCAAGAATTTGAGAACAGGTCTTCATGGTTGCATAGTAAGTGCTCCATCCACTGGGCCTACTTCCCAGACCTCATGACTGCTCCACTCTGAACTGAGCCTGGAATATCACTTTGCAAAACAGAAAAATCTCATCTAAACAGAACAATATTAAATGTAGTATTCATCTGTAATTCTAAAATTAACTCAAATTTGGCAGTCATGTATTGATTGTATCATTGTAGACAAATTTTAAGGACCCATGCTGGTTTGTTTCGTAGGTTCTGAGTGTTATACATGCTGGTTTGTTCCCTCTGCTGTTTCATGTGGAGGTTGATGGGTATTGGTCCTGGGAGATCAGTACAGAGACCAGCAAGATCATGGCTGAGATGACTCCCCAGACTTCTGATTTTCCTGAATTGGAGCAGCTGTGGGCTACAAAACCCTTGAAGCACTATGAGTACCCTCACATCATCTGCCTTTCACGGTTCACTTTGACATAGTCAGAAATTTCATTTCAAGCCATTGCTGGGGAGGTGATGATGTTCTCTTACCTTCTTGAGCTGAACGAATTAAAATCCGAGGTTTCCTTCGTCTGTAAGTGGGTAGGAGTCCATTGGACACACCCCATTAGCTGCTTAATTTTTATGCCACATAAATGGGGCGTTGCTTTGCCATTTTGTGCAAAGGGACTTTATAGAAAGTCATAAAGAGGGACAGTAAATTTGCAGGCATGTGCTCTGTGAACACATCACCCCTGGAGCTCCATCCCTTCTTGAAGAATGATTCCTTGCAGGCAGTTTCCTGCCCCAGTGCCAGGAAATGAGTGTGCCCCTTAAATCCCTTTCTGTAAGGATGTCTTCCTGGTCTGTGAGATTTTTCTAAGATCCTTTTGTCTCCTTCAATTGAAGGAAATTGCAGAGCTCATCACAGAGTCTGTTCAACTACAGCAGAATTTCACTGAATCATGTCCAGAGTAAGTCTGCACACCACTTCCCATCTTGACAGTTGCTCTTGAGTTTCAAAATTGGTAGCAATATCACCCTAACCCATGAGTTCTCTTTGGAGCATGTTCTTATGTGTTAAATCTTCCCCCCTATTTTGTGTGGGACCAGAGATGGAAACTAGGCCTCATGAATGCCAGTGAAGTGCTCTATTACTGAATCAAAACCCTAGCTTTTCAAGCATCTTGAGTCTCTATAACACATCAGCCCATGCATACAGTATGCAATATTTAAAATGAAATCAATCTATTGCCCTCCAACCTATATCTTGTTTTTATGGTGAAAAGGTTTAAAATCCTTCTGGCTTTGTTGGATGTGCACATTTTCACCTACAGTTGTGTCAGCAAAACCCTTTATTGCTGTCTAACTATTACCTAGTGCCCGTCAGTCAAGCTTTTCCCACCTTCTCCTCCTTCCTGCTCCCACTTCCTGATAATTACCATTCTGCTCTCAACTTCCATTGTTTTCTTTTATTCAGTGGTGTGTGTGTGTGTGTGTGTGTGTGTGTGTGTGTGTGTGTGTGTGTGTACATGTGCCATAGTACACATGTGGAAGTCAGAGAACAACCTGCAAGAGTCAGTTCTCTCCTTCCACCATGTGGGGATTGAACTCAGGTCATCAAGTTTGGCAGCAAGCACCTTTACCCACTGATTCATCTCACCATCTTATGTTGATCATGGTTAGATCCTCCATGTGCTTCACATCCTTTACTTTCTATATATACTTATTTTATTATTATCACTACACAGTTGCTTTTTATAATTGTTTTCCTATAATATGGACTATGGATAAAGAATAGAGACTTGTGTGTCACTTAGAATAGGTAGGTGCTACTGAGTTCACATCAGAAAGAACAGAATTGATGGAACCCAGATATTTTCTGGTGAGAAATCCTGGAAGATTCATAAAAGCCCAGCAAATTATTATTGATGTAAATTCTTAAGTGATAGGTGGTGCACATTTGAATTTTTATTTCTCACCACATGAACAGAAACAAGTCCAGTCCTTGAGTGAGTCTGAAGTAGGGTTGGTTTTTTGTGTTCTGTCCCTTTGGTCTGAAACTTCATTACATGTTTCCTTAGTGCAAAATTAATTGATCCTGGAGAAAGTGATCGATCATTAAGGGGAAGCCAGATTGATTTTTATACCACCTCTTGCTTGTTTCCATCTTAGTAGAATTACTCTATTATGCTTCTGGAAGTGCTTACGGGCATTATAAGACATTTACATCTTGATATATTCAGGTACTTCAGTGGTTTTTAGCCATTATTAAGGGAATTATATTAGGATTAGGCTGGTTATCAATCTCTGGATCTGGCACCTAGCTAAGGAAATCACTGCTTTATCCTCATTAAAGCTGTAAATAGAACATCATTAGCAGCACATGCTCACCAAGTGCCAAGGCTGGTGTGAATCCCTCTGCCTTGGGGGAGCCTGGATTCTTACACAACAGAAGTTAAATAAGCAACACTTTGACAATTTGTAAAGAACTTCCTCTGCATAAAGTACCCTCCCACCTTAAAGCTTAAGAATACTGCAGGAGAGACTGGGGGATTGTCTAGTTGGTAAAACACTCACCACAGGAGCATAAGGACCTATGCTTGATCCTCCAGAACCTATGCAAAAAGCCAGGTACAGTGTCACACATCTGTATTCCCAGTCCATGGGAATGAGGAGACAGGAGAGTCCCTGGGGCTCACTGGCCAGCTAGTGTAGCAAAATCAATGAGCTCCATCTTCAGTGAGAGACCCTGCATCCAACAGTAAGGTAGCAAGTGATTAAGGAGGAGGATCAAGGCCAGCCTCAGCCTCCCTCCACCTGCATGCATACAAGCCCTTGCATGCACATGTGTACACACTCGTATACCACACACATGCACATATACCCCACAGGAGACATAGACTCTATGGAAAGTTTTACAAATTAGGAGTAATGGATTTAATCCCTTGGGTGTGTTGTTCAAATATTCACCAAAGGACAATCTGATGCTCTATTGGCCTTGAAGAAGAAACCCTGAGAGTGGACACATGGAAGGGTAATCAAAACAGAGATAGATAAATAAACACTACCCATGCTGTAAATTTAGTCTTCATTGAGGTTGGAGATGCTGGAGTTTGGTTTTACTTATCTGAGTTTTCTTTTGCCATTGAGATTAGTGCTAATCGGCTTAGGTGAAACCTGGCTGAGAGATTATAAACAAAAGATAATGATAAATGGTGATGTTCCCACTCGACCGCCATCTGGGGAGAGTATGAGAAAGATTCATAATAGCTTAGTCTAGGTGAGGTTGTTCATGTTGATTGTTTTAATGATCTGGAAGGGAAAGTAAATTGCATGCTAATGAAATTTGCAGAAGATATTAAATTGGAAGGTGCTAGAAACAGGAGCGAGAATGGAGGATATTATATAAACATACCCTATGTAGGTTAGAAATATGGACAGAAAGGATAAAAATGTGAAAACACTTAAAAAGTAACATGGGGTTACATTTTTGGGAGATAGGGAAGAATAAAGTGAATCCTGAAATGGCCTGATAGGAAACAAAAGAAGAACTATGGATCAGGGATGAGAAGATACTACAGCATTGGGTGCAGCTTTCAACCTGGCACTCTTCCAAAGTCAGTCTCTCATTGCACGGCCTGAACAAGATGAGTTGTGGCCTCCCAGAACACAGGCACAGCAGCTTCCCTCCAATCCCATTCTCCCCACATCTGGGGCTGCCTCTCTGGTCTCAGTCTCTCTTCCCTTTTTGTCCTTTCATATCTTTCAGCTCACCCACCCCTCATCTGTAGCATTTATTTCTGGTAGCGTTAGTAGAAGAAAGATGGAGACAGATTGGAGAAAAGTTAGCAGTGGGAGCAGGAACAGATTAAGGGAAGGGAAGGTTTGATTTATGAGTAGAGATTAAAGGTGTTGAGTTTCCATGGCTAGTCTCCTGGTGACATCCAAAGGTGGGTACCAGTGCACATGCACTTAAGTGATGTAAGTGGGAAAGGGGCCATGATATTATTTAGACCCACGAAGAGTAGAATAGCCAATGGTAAGTCTGATAGGGAATTATATAATCACAATTCACTCAGGAACTTAAGAGGGTTTGGAAACATCCTGGTTAATGCTTCTTTGCTGGTTGACACCCATACCAGGCCCATCTAAAGGCTGTTGCTGAATTGAGCAAATACCCACATTTGAACAGGAAAACCCAGAACAGACCCAGGAATGAAGCATGTGGCTATTCCTCTTTCTTTTGAGTCTTACTATGTTTTTGACATGTGTACTAGGGCCTTTGCTTTCATTACTATGTACAGATAGATACACATATTGCTCCTTGACACAAGACGGGAAAGCAGCAGGCTAACACTTGTGGAACATATATGATAGATGCTTGTGGGGAGGTATAGATTATATTAATACAGAGATGCTACATCTCAAAGATGCATTCTCTCTGCCAAATGCTGGGACAAACCAGTTGTCATCCAACTGGATATGAGACCTATTTTACAGACAAGAAAAATGGACCTCGAAGATGTTGGGTCTTAAGTAGTTTGTTCTCAAGTTTACAGCAGAGTGAAGGAAATGGGTTGAGTGCGGGCCTTTAACATTACTCTGTGATGGTGGTGAGTAGATGGTGCTGAAGATTCGTTCTAAGGTTTTCATAATGGAAGCAGATGCAAATTAATGCTCTCAGAGATAGTTCCTAAGAGAACAGAGAACGTGGATACTTTTCATGCCTTTCTGACTGATTTCCCAACAGGAAACCTTTAAGGAAAAGGAAGATATTTTCTTTTGGGGTCATACTGAGGATTGAACTCAGGACCTTGTACTTGCTGGGTAGGCATACTACCACTGAGCTATGTCCCCAGTGCAAAAAATGAAAGTGGTTAAATAACTTGCCCACAATTTCAAGGTTTCCCTAGGAACTGGTTTGGATTTGAGCCTGCTCCATTTGATGAAGCCACTCTACCTTTAAATGGAAAGCAAGTGTGAAGAAATTGGTCCCTGAGGGGTTAGGGAACAGAAAAGGGCAAGCACTAATGATCCTGCACAGGGATAGGCTGTCTATGGAGCCACAGTAAGCTATTAAGTGCTTCTGAGTCGGAGATAACATTAGTTATGAAGTGAAAGTTCTAAATTCAAGGTGTTACCCAGGAATTTTAACTTTTGGAGGAGCCATCTTCATCTGAATTCACAAGTATCAAGGAGTTCTTGGGAGGAAGCTCAGCTTGTGTGGAAATGAGCCTGCTGATGTCCAAGACAGATAGACCTGTGGTAATCAAAATGTGGAAGAGTTAGGGGGAAATTGAACAAGGTAATTGCTAGCTCCTTTTTCTGGTCAGTGATGTGACATCTGGCTGTGATTTCAGGGTGCTCCTCCATCTTTGAGCTTCACTGGGGTATGTGCTTGTAATCCCAGAGCTGGAGAGGCAGACACAGGCACAGCTCACTATTCAGCCAGCTGAGCTGACTCGATGAGTTCTAGGTCACCAAAAGACGATCTCTCACCAAATAACACGGATAACACCTAAGGAATGCTAATGTTGACTTTTGGCTTATGCACACATGTGTGCATACATGCACACACTTGCATATATATATATATATATATATATATATAATCACTAAAGAAAGGGAAGGATGGCTCAATTGATAAGTATTTGCCATGCAAGCATGAAGACCTGGCTTTGGCCCCCAAATCCAATAATGAGCTTATAATCTCAACATTGGAGAGGCAGTGACAGGTGAATCCCTGGCACTCACTGGCCGATGAGTCTAGCTAATTCTAGGCCAGTAGGAGATGCTGTGTCAGAAAATAAGGTGAATGACTCCTGAGTAAAGACACCTGAGGTTGACTTCTCCTCCATGTGAATGTGTACACATATGCCCCTGTACATACACAGAGAGCAAGAATTTCTGACCTACTCTGCAATCCATACTGTGAAGTATTGTGTTCTACTGAGTGGATAGGTTAAACGTTCTATTTTCTGTATCATTTCAGTTTTTCAGCAAGGTCTGCAGTGGATGGAGACATAATGATCAGAAGTCCATTTTCTTGTTTAGTTGCACTAGCTGAGCCTCAGATACAACATGTACATTACTGAGTGTCAAAAATGTGACAGGCCAGTAAAGATCCCTTCTAAAAGTTGGATGGATCAAAGAAAAAAAGGATGAGGAATTCAATAACTTTCACCTTGCTTCACTCAGAGTGGCAGTGACAGAGAGCCTTCTAGAGTGCTTGGATCCTTCTTGCACCCTCCACTCTCCTTTCTTCCTACTCAATCTTACTTTCTTTTTCCCAAACCATCTAATTAGAAGTTGCAAATGCCCAATGGGCTCCATAGTTTGACAGTGAGTAGCAGAGATATGGCCAAATTACCTGGAATGGTGTTTTTAATTTATTGTCAAAATTCACTGTCTAGGGCAAACCTACCTCTGTTCCTGGAGCCTTTACTTGGAAGGAAAGAGAAAGTGAAGGTTTTCTAAGCTCATGACTGCAAGGCAGAAAGCTAATCCTTGTGATCACAGTGGGGCATGTGTTTATGGTACTGGTCTAGAGGGAGGGAGGGAGCTCTTCCTGTCTGTCTTGTTTTACATGTCATTCTGTAAATAGCATTGGCTTCAAATTAGACTTGCACACCATTGAGGCTGCTAGTGTGCAAATGGTTGGTGGGTAATCACTTGGCCTCATTATTTATATTATCTACTTAGTGACTAGAAAATGTAATTCCTCTTGCGATTTTTATCTCTTTTCATTCTTTAGCTTGGCTAATGGCACTGACATTAATCAGTTTGCTAGCTTTCTCTGCCTATGCCTTTGGGATAGCTCGGGGCCTCGTTCAGAAATCAATTTTCCATCAGTTCACACCTGTACCTAAAACAAATACCAGATACGCTTGCTGGTACACTGCCAATATTTTAAGAGTCACAGTGGTAATGAGACCCTAGCATACATTATCTCCCTCAAAGAAACATGCCATCCAGTGCTAATGCTTGACTCCTACAACAACAGGTGGGTATGTGACAGTGTTGGGACATGCTTCCCTTTATTGAGGGACACTCTTCCTCCTGTGTGACAAGAAACCAAGGTAATGACAATTCCTAGCTTCTCATATGGTGACAGTGGGCGTGTTGTGGTATTGTGCATGTATCTGGTTAACCTCAGATGTGTTTCCTTGGGAGCCATCCATATTTGTCTTTGTCAGTTTGTTTTTGAGACCGTCTCTCACTAGAACCCGAGACTTTTTGATTTTGTTTGACTGGCAACCCAGCAAGTTCCAGGGATCTTCCTATCCCTGCCTCCCCTGCACATAACACCTGCCCAATTTTTTACATGGGTCCTAGGGATTGATCTCAATTCTTCATGCTCATGTGGCTGCACTTTACCTACGAAGTTTTTTTTTCCTAGCCCAGTGGGTTTGCTTTGGAGTTGGAACAAGTGAATTGTAATCCTAAAAGTTGAAGTTGTCCCTTTCTTCTTTCCCACCACCTCATGAATCAGAGTAGCTGTTTAGTCATGGTGCACAATGGTCCTGACCTTGGAGGCTCTGCTGGGAATGGAGATGCTTTTCCTTGCTCAGTCATCAGTATTCAGTTGTGTGGCCCTCATGCTGGGTCATTGTGGAGGTGTTGTGACTGTGTTTGAATTTTACACAGAGGCAGGGAGAACATACCATTCCTTCATTAAAGGCTTATTAGCTGCACTTTGTGAAATGGGGTGAAAACAAATATGCTCCCAAATAGCTTTGTGTGTGTATTACCCTCTTGCCTGATACATAAACTCAGGGCCTAGGGGGATGTTGCAGAATCAAGGACTTAAAAAGAAATATACAGTCATATAGCCTGTACCTGAGAGAGGTGAGGGAGCCTCAGGAACTTCTAATTTCTGTTGTACTTCTTCCTCAGTCCTTGGGAGCCGAGGAAGGGAGAAACTGAAATAAGGCGGCGGGGAAGTGTGGATAGTGAGGCTGCAAGTTTGGAATGCCAACCCCCAAATCTAAACTATGAAGCTTAGCCAAAGGAGAACTGTTTGGAGCACTGACATGATTCACAGGTGGATAATCCTTCAACAATGGTCTGCATTCAAAATGCAGATGCACTGAAAATGTGTGTTCCATTAACTTCAGGATGGCATGTAAGTGTGTAGAAACATGAATGAATGTTTGTGTCTAGACTGAGCATCCATCCAAGATACATCTTTGTATAAAGGTATATATTGTAGAACGGTAAATATTACAGAAAGGCTTATACGAGATATTACCTAAAGGCACATATTATATAAAAAGCATATATTCCAAGACTCCAGACATCTCTTGTGGTTCTAAGAAATTGGAGTAAAAGAAGCTGAAGCTGTACCAATTAGAAGGAACCATGTAGGGAAGGAATTTGGTGCTGGGGAGATGCCACAGAGATCAAGAGTGCTTGCTGTTTTCTTTACAGAGGACCTGAGTTTGGTTCCTAGAATCCATGTCAGGCCCCTCACAACTACCTGTAACTTCAGATGCAAAGAATCTGACTGTCTCCTCTGGCCTCCAAAGGCATTGTACACACACACACACACACACACACACACACACACACACACACACCAAATAAAAATAAAAATAAGTCTTTAAACAAATTCCATATCACCCTTTGTGACAAAACTATTGAAAGGGAAGTGTAAGAAGAGCCACAGAGAGGAAAGCCTTAGATTATGACTAGGAGTTCAAATGCACAGGGCCTGTGAGTAAGATAGAAAAGGCATGGGTCACTTAGCTTGGTTCAGGGGGAAAACAGTCTTCATACTGGCAATGCTTAGAAGTCAAGCACTTGGAACCACCATCTCTACATACAGTTAACATTTCCCAACCCCACACAGCTCCTAAGCAATGCTGCCTGCTAGTTGTACTCATACTGAAGGATCTAGTTGGTTCTTTGCCACCTGTCTGTGTTCTAAAATGCAAAACAGCTCCACTTTTCTTGCTGCTGAGAGGTTTTCCTTTTAGGATGTAAATGGCCATGGCTTTGGATTGAATCTCCGTTCTGTTTTTCTGGTCCCCAAGTACTAGCTCATTAATCTTTGTCCATTCTGCAGTCTCCACAGCCAAGAAGAGAAGACAGAGCCTGCTGGCAGCATGGAGGGAGGGGGGTGATTCAGACAGACTCCATTCTCTTTTTCTGTTCCTCCTTTACACTCTCCCTGCACTGTAGACATCAGATCCTACCCAGAAACCTTTTATCCACATAAATGGCCCACTAACCCAACGTATCATGTGGCAATAAATCACCAGTTCCATTATTAAATAATTTGTGGGTTCTTTCCTAAAAGTGTGCTAACACACAGTCAGCACAGTGTTGTTTATTTCACGCCAAGCTAATATCTTTAGAGTCAACATCCAGGCAGGTGAGCATGCTGCATCAAAATATTAATTATACTCCGTCTTGGCACTGATAACAAATGCGCCTGTGTGGCCTCCTTTTCCGGGGGAGGGGAGGCTAAAATGGGTTGCAAAGCAAAAGTCTAAATAATTTAAAAAGAGCTTTAGTCACAGTGGGCAGCCTCTACCAACATCAAAGTCATGGATATTCACTTTTAATCCCCATCTTTGGTTTTGTTTCTTCTGCAAACAGCTCTGAATGTCAGGCTTCATTGTATCTTCAAGGTATCATTAAAGACGTGTTCCCAGCCAGGGACAAATACAGTGTCAATAGCTTGGGAAAAGTTCAGAGATCTTGACTCAGATGTGTGAGAAGTTCTCACAAAGGCCACTTTGGTTTAAAGCCAGCACTGGCTCCTGTGGCTGGTGCCTTGTGTGGTCCCTTTCCAGTCTTGGAGACTCCTTTTCTTTCTTAATATTAGAAGATACGTTTACTTGGCTTACAAGATTGTTGTAAGGGTTTTAATATATTATTTATATAAATACGTTTATAAATAATATATTTACTACATGTAACATGTGATAGCCCTGTAGGAGACATTGGAGTTATCAAGATGAAGACAGGTTGTTAATTATTCAGCATTAAGTAGTGTGATGGTGGGCTTTAATTGTCAACTTGTGGGCCAGGCACTTGTTAACTATGAGTTCCAATGGACCCACATGTTGGAAGAAGAAAACCTATTAATACAAGTTCTCCTCTGTCCTCTATCCAAACACCATGTCATGCAAACATAAATAGATACACATAGAAGTACACAGATATACAACACATGTACAAAGTATAATTAACTATGAACCTAGAATCTCCTGAGAAGAGAGCCTCAACTGAGAAGTTTGTCTCAATCAGGTTGGCCTATGGGCATGTTTGAGGGCTATTGTCTTGATAATTGATAGAGGAGGACTCAGCACATTGAGGATGGCGCCATTTCCTCAGCAGGGATTCCTTTACTATGTAAGTCAGGAGAAAATTGGATGAGAGCAACCAAGGAGGATTGCATTTACTTCTCTCTGCTCTTAACTGTAGTGATTATGTGACTAGCTGCTTTGAATTCCTACCTTGATTTTCCCCTCAATGAAGGGCTGTAACTTGAAATTATAAGATGAATAAATGGTTTCTTTCCCAAGTTGTTTGTTGGTGGGAGTTACTTCATCATAGCAACAGAGAGAAAAGAGATACTGAGCAAAAGTGAAATAGATACCCTGGTGGTGGCATGTGCCTCCTGCAGTCCTAGCACTTGGAAGGCCGAGGCAGAGGGATCACAGTTGGAGGCCAGACCAAGCTCAAAATCAATAGAATGATACCAATATTTCATATAATGTGGACTTAGGAGTCATTGGTTCTAGGAAATAATCATTGTCTACTTAGTAAGTAGTATAATTTTGAATCCTGGCTTCTCTGTAGGCCAGTGTGAGTTTGAGCTTGTAGAGATTATGTTGTAACTCTCTTTAGAGTGCTTTCATTTAATCAGTGGGGCTAGAAAAACAACTGAAGGCCTCTAAAGAGGACTGGTGACTCCTCATGGTGACTTGCATGACAGGAACTTCCTCTGGGGCCATATGACTTGAGTGACAGGGATCTTCTGATGCCTCCTGGCCAGGTCATTAAGCATGGATGATCAGATTTAGAGGGACTCAATGACACTTACAAATGAGGCTTACTTATCTATATCCCAACACTGCAATTCAAGGTCTGTGAGAATTTATATCTTGTCTTCCTTACACATGACAATATATGCCCAGAAACCAAGAAAGTACCTGGGACAGAGTTGAGTTGAAGGATACATCTGAAGGAATCAATAAATATCAAACAAAGTTCAAGCTGGAGAGAGATGACCCACTAGATAAAGTGCTGGTTATGGACACATGAAGACCAGAGTTTGTATCCTCAGAACCCATGTAAATAATGACTGGGTTTGATGTTCTGCCTATAATCCCAGAATAGGGAGACAGAACAAGGTATCCCTGGAATAAGCTGGCTAGCTCAGTTAGCCACATCAGTGAGCTCTGGGCACAGAAAAGAGATCTTGTATCAACATATGAGGTGGAGAGTGGTTGAAGACAGCCAATGTCAACATCTGGCCTCCACACACACATGAACACACTATTACATATATGTGAGTCCATGCACATGCAAACATACATATGCAATACACACATGCACGTGGGAAAAAGAGTATCTAAGAACACTAAATAAATTGGAGAATTAAGCCCGGTCGTCTCAATCTCAATACTGACAGAGATCTTGGCATTTTGAGCTGTCATAGGCATAAAATAACAAGGGGGTGTTGACAAAGCTCATAGAAAACTAAGGAACACACACTTTACCCAGTGGCATTCTAAGTCACTTGATGGTCATCAGCAACAGGCACAAAAAACATATTCACATGAGGATTCAGACTCAGAAAATTAACTCCATGAATTAAATCTCAAACTGAAGTAGAGGGTTATAGGAATAAAGTGACTAATCAACATTAGAAATGGCCAACAGTAGAACCACCAAAAATAGCTGTGGTGTTGCTTGCTCGGTCTCTTCCATCTGCTCAGCCTTGAAATTATGCTGGTTGTATTTCAGTTGAAAACAAACATGCTTATGGTCCTATCTTATAATGGGTTTATGTTGCTGTGGGATTCATCAAGTTAGCCAACAGATGTGTTTTGAAGACTCACTATGTGTCTATCTAATACTGTGGATTAGGGCTACAATAACAAATACCAGAGAATTCAGAGTTGCCTGGGTCATTCAGCTTTATTCTCAAAAGTTCTATCATGCTACACAGCCTGATTTGTACTTAGAAACAAACACTGGATGAATGACTAAATATGTGATTGGAAAGGGGACTGAAAACCTTGTGGGTTGCTGGCTTAAAGTCTATGCATGCCTAGATGAGCATGCATGCATGCATACATGTGTATACACCCTTAATTCTCCACATGTATTACACATAAAATGGCATAGTCAGACTGCTGTTTAGCCTTAACTATCAATGTAGTGCAACCTATAACCACCTAGGGAGAGAAGTGCTACTCAAGAATTCCTAGACATCCCTATTCTCATGTCTGTGGGTGATTATCTTGATTGCCAATTGATGTAGGAAGAACTAGCCCATTGTGGGCACCACTATTCTCTGGTTGGGGTCCTGGACTGTATATACAATCAGAGAAGGCTAGAGAAGTCTCAAGACAAGAGATAATATTGGTACAATTCTGTTTTCTCTGTTCTTGACTATGGATGTGGTGTGACTAGCTGCTTGAGTTCCTGCCTCAACTTCCCAACATGGTGGACTTTATCCTGGAATTGTAAGCAAAATAAATATACCCTCTCTGCCCTCAAGTTGCTTTTTTTTTAAAAGATATATTATCATAGCAACAGAAATGACACTAGGAATTAGAAGATTCTCCTCAAAAATTAAGAATATTTACTTAAATGCAGAGAAACTCTGAAATCACCCAGCTATTGCTCCTGAGCTAGAAGTGTTGTTAGACGTTAGACATCACCAGAAGATCTTTCTACAGTACCCTACACATGCTTTCCTTTTCTAGACATTTCTAAACTTTGGTTTCTAGGGGAAAAAAGATTAGAAACATTGAAAGTTGGTGAATTTTGCATGTTCTAAGCTTTTCTGTGTGTGAACAAGAATGCATGGTATTGCTGACAGTGTTAGACCAGCTCACATATTTCACACTACTCTTTGATGTCCCTCAGCTATATGCGAAGATAGATGACATTAACATGCTCTAATTCAGCCTGATTTAATTCCTCAAATACTTAAAATCTCACGTGCACTTTTCTGAAAGTGTTTATCAGATATAAGAGTTTTCTGGTGGAGTCTTTAGGCTCTCATGTAAATAAAGACACTTGAACTTCACCCTTTCTTGTTTGTGTCCCTTTTATTTCCTTCTCTTATCTTACTCTAGCTAAAACTTCAAGCACTATATTAAGTTAGAATTGAGAAAGTGGAGACACCTGTCTTGTTCTTGAATGTTGTGAGATGTTTTGAGTTTTTACATTTGTGACTAAGTTGATATGTTCCATCTATCCCTAGCCTCTTTAGGATTTTATTGCACAGGAATTCTAGATTTTGTCAAAAGCCATTTCTGCATCTACTGAGATGGTTATATGATCTCTTACCTTGAGTTCATTTGTGTGGTGTATTACGTTATTGATTTGTGTATATTAAAACATGTTTGTATCTCTAGAGTGAAGTCATCTTGATCATGGTTTTGGAGGTGCATTATCAATTTTTATTTGTTAGTATTTTATTGGTAATTTTTACACCTGGGTTCATCAGAGAGGTTGCCTATAGTTTGGGGTGTGTTTGTGTGTATGTGTGTGTCTGTATCTTTGTTTGGTTTTGGTATCAGGATAATATGGGCTTTATAAAAAGAATTTGGTAACATTCCCTCCATTTCTAAATCATTGAACTATTTGAGAAGCATTGGTTTTAATTCTTTAAAGATATGGTAGAATTCAGCAGCAAGTTTATCTGGGTCTAGACTCTTGGTTGCCCACCAGAACTTGATGATAAGACACTGTTGTTGAAGACACCATACATGTTGGTCACAGAACATAGAGAAATCAAGTCAGTACTGACTAGGACGTTTCCCCCTGCTGGCTAGCTTTCACAGTACTGAAAGACACTACACAGGTTGCTGGGAGGGTGTGAAATAATCAGCAGTCTCATATAGCTGTGAACCCCATAAACTGAAGTAATGGCCATTGTGATAAGCTTTGAAGCCATGACATGAGTGTTATGGAGGTAACTAACCACTTCTGATGGGATTTAATACCTTCTCCACAGGAGGAAGTGCCTGCCTGCTACTGTAAATCTGATTAAGAACCTGTGTTTAAGAGTTCACAGGCCCCAGGAGTAAACCTACTACTATTAATTTGCTAAATGGACACAGTATCAAACTGCCCTTTAAATCCATATCTCTATACCCATAGATTAGCACAGTCCTTAGATCTCTTCAGAGATGTTTCTTGGTGCAGTAGATGGTGTAGTGGATGGTGGTTAACACAGAAACTCAGAAACTCGCCACTGGTTGAAGTGCAGAGAGTAAGTGACTATTGTGTGCTCAGCCACAGATGGGAAGTCCACAGCTCATCTCTCCTCATAGGCTTAGAAAATACTGCACCACTGCACAAGAGAGTGAAGAAGGTTGCAAGGGTCAGAGGGAGGACTAAACCAAAACAGTGCCTTCTGGATACAACACACAGTCCGGATGCACTCATGGACTCACAGCAGCTGTGGCTGCTTGCACAAGACCTACACAAGATCAAGCCAGTTGATAGTTTTGTGCAGGAGGAAGAGTTCACAAGACCCAACCCCTGACTGAGGAGCTATGGACAGCTGATAGCATCTGGGGAAGAAAGAGTCAGTTTTCTTTAAAGGTATCCCTCCTAGTAGGTATTCCATGCTTCAGTGGATGACCTTACCCCAAAGCACATGGGGGTGTTTTGGTATGGACAGCACAAATTGGAGTTCATTGGTTATTTTATTTTATTTTTGAGATGGTATGATATTGGGGAGTTACGGAGGTGGGGTTGGATCCAAGATGAGTTAAAGGGAGTTGGCATGAAGATAATCAAAGTACATTGTATGAAATTCTCAACAAATTAGTAAAACTTTTTAAAAAAAATATAGAAAGTACTAAAAACATCTATGCAGCAAGAAATCAAATAGCTCAGTAAATGGGGAAATGAAATGAGCAAAGTGTTCTCAAAAGAGGAAATACAAATGGGCAATCAACATAAAATTTTTGAACCTCACTAGTCATAGGGAAATGCGAATCAAAACTACATTAGATTCCATCTTACCCCAGTCAGAGTGGCAGTCATTAAAACAAATAATGACAAATACTGGTAAATCTATGGGCAAAGGGGGGCCCTTCTACACTGCTAGCAGCAATGTAAACCAGTCTGTCATTATGAAATTGGCATGGAGATTCTTCAACAACCTAAAAGCACATATTCTATAGGACCCAGCTGTGCCAGTCTTAGGTGTTTACCACAGAGACTCCTGCATGGCACATCACAGAGATACTTGTCTGTCAGTGTTCACTGCAGCTCCAAAGTTGGGAGCAACCCAGATGTCCAGCAGGGAGAACTGGATAAACTAAATGTTGTATATGTATACAGAAAACTTTCAGCCATAAAGAACAAGAAATTATGTCGTTTGCAGGAAAATGGATGTAACTGAGGAGAACCACAAAATTGAATCAAGTTAGAACTAAAAAAAACAAATGTCACATGTTTTCTTTCATGTATGGTTCTTAGATTTTATGTGAATCTATAAAGCCATGTAGCCATATATAACATAAAATCAGATTTGTCTGTAGGAAATTGTCTATAGGGCCAAAGGGGACTGATGGTGTGTGTGTGTGTGTGCTGCAAACAGAGAATATGACCAAAGTATGTTATGTTCTTGTATGAACAAGTCTTTTTGCAACTAAGTGCTGTGTACAATGAATATACACAAATAAAATAAAAATAAATCAACCATAAAAACTCATCTCCATGTTGTAGAAATTTACGGTCAAAATGTTTGTGGTCAATGATGCTTATCTGGATGGTGGTGAAAGTTACAGCAGTGTGACTCAGGCTGTACTGAGCTGATGAATCACCTCAGAGACCTTGTTCAAATACGAATTCCTATTTGGTCAGATCTGGGTTAGAGCTGAGCTCCTGTATTTCTAATGGACCCTCATAGCTAGGATGTTGCCTAACAATGGAACACATTTGCACATTTTAAATAGTTAGAGGTGTGTGTGTGTGTGTGTGTGTGTGTGTGTGTGTGTGTGTGCGCGCGTGTGTGTGCAGAGGGGCATATGTCATCTTTTAGGTATTGTCCACTGTGCTTTTCTTTACAGGGCCTCTCACTAGTCTGAAACTCCCCAGAATTACAAGTGAGCACTAATACTCCTTTTTTCTTTATAAAACAAATAAACAAAAGCATGGTTTGGGGGTTTAAACTCAGGTCTTTGTGTTTACAAGGCAATCGTTTTACTAATTGAGCTATCACAGTTAGGGTGGTATTGAGTGTAGGAGCACTATGCCACCACCTGACCACCATACACCACACTATTTTATTATAAAGAGATCTCTTACTTCATCACAGTTCATACAAACACCCTGTGACAGAATGATGCTATACACATTTAGGGTGAATCTTCCCACCTCAATTCCCACCTAAGAAATTCCTCACCAACTTGCCCAAGCTTTGTCTCCTGGGTGATATTCTAGATCCTGTTAATCTGCAGTCAACACTAACCTCCACACAAGGTCTTGTGTTATAAGCAGAGGGCGTCCTGCTGCTTCTTTCTGCCTCTGGCTTAGGGTCAGTGGAGAGTGAGATAGTTAGATTGGAGTCCCACAAGTCTCAGCACTCCTGGATCCCTCAGCAATCCCTAGACATTACTTTCCAAAGTGAAGTTTTTTGAGATCCCCCCAGGAGGGTGCAGACTGATTGCTGTACCCTAGTAGAGTAAGATGAGTAAGCTATGACCGTGTGTGGACATGGGCTCAGAACAGCAGCAGCTTTAATCCTGTGGGTTCTTTTTTTTTTTTTTTTCCAACTTTACACTTGATTTGTGCTGGAGTTACAGAATAAGTTTGGGAGTGTTATTTGTCAAATCACAAGGCAATGTGCCAGTGTGTATAGTAATGGGGATCATCTTCCCTCCAAATGACACCATTGAACAATCTCTGAACAATGGCATCTTTTCTTTGTGGATGTCACAGAAGCATTGTTCCATTGATTTGTTGAGAAGGGTGGATATAGATTGATGGAATAAGTTGGCCTTCCGTCTGTGATTGGTGCTTCAAAGAATAAAACCCTGTGGATACACCTTGAGTGTAATCAATAGAGGATGAGGAAGTCACTCATTGACAGGGATGCTGGCAAGTGCCCTCATAATCAGCCCCCATTTTAATCACAGCAGTAGGAAGAAAGACATTCATACGTTGGCTGATGCTTCAGTTATTAAACTGTGGCTGTTCCTGGAAGAAGCTGGGGTCGGTCTCTTGGGTCCTTTTCATTGAATGTGTTTCTCTCTTTAGCTGTCCAGCCTCTCTGTCTAATCCATAAGCAAGGCTCATTTTGACTCACAACACAGTTAGTTCTGCGGTACAAGATGTATTAAGAAATATAAAATGGAAAGGTAAAGATAGATGCATCATGGAGGGAAAATGATTTCCCAGGCAATTTGAAGGAATGAAATAATGCAATGTCTTTTGAAAGCAGTGTGGGGTTGAGGCCGTCTGTGAAAGAGAGCAAGCTGAATGGCTGCTCTGAAAGTCGGCTCACCATCAGAGAATAACAATTTCATAAAGCAGTGTAGGAAGAGAAGGGGGAATTGGGAGATCTGACGCCTTTGATGGTTGAGGGTAGTCTATAGCAGGCAAATGAAGGGAATGCAGAGAAGAGCCAGGACAAGAGGCAGAAGGAGTGGAAGCAGGAACCAGCGCTTTTAAGTGATGGGGAGAGGTTGAGAGCTGCAGAGCACCCTGGCTGCGGCATTTCAGACAGGGAGATGTGGCTTCTGAGCCTTGTATTTAGAAGCTGCTTTTCCTCAGGCCTACTCCTTTGCCTAAAAGTGGTAATTAGTCACATGGGTAATAAGAGCCACTGAGGCCTGTTATAAGCAGCAGCATGAATAAAATCTGGAAAGAAAAGGAAGGACCATGCAGTAATGCTTTTCCTGTGTGTGTGTGGCTAATAGAAATTCAGCGTCCATTAGCATACACCAGGCACTCAGTTAATGCTGGTCATGTTGTTGATGACACTGGTTTGGATGCATACAGTGTATAACTACAAAAAAAGTGTTTATACTTCAGAGTATGTGGGAACTAATTTTTCTAGTTGAGGGCCATGGATTCTCTTCTGAAGATTATACTGGAAAAGGATACACCTACAGGGATCAATTGTTTTTTTCCCCCAACATTTATTTCTTAATTTACTTTCATTCTTTCTTCCTTAAATTCTATCAAAAGTTGTGCACTTCACATTGGAGAGAGAGAGAGAGGCAAAGAGAAACAGAGTGAAAAAGAGAAAGAGAGAGATGTATTTATGCCTGTGTTCAGGATTGTGTCATGCAGAATAAAACTTTTCCATTGTGGCCATTATTGGTAAGTCCTGCCTTGACTGAAAAGATGTAGTTAATAAAGAAACTGGGGTTGGGGAGATGGCTCCATTGGTAACGCATGCTTTGTAAGCTTAAGAACCTGAGTGTTGAGTCCCATAGCTTGCTGATAAGGAGCTTGCTGGGGATGGTGGTACACAATTGAAATCTCAACACCAGGGAAATGGAGGATCCCTAGGGCTTTCTGGCTAGGCAGCTCGGAGGAGAATCATCAAGTTCGAGGCCAGTAAGATGCCTTGTCTAATTTTGCTCAGCCTGGGTGAAGGGAGGAAGGGGACTGGACCTGCCTCCACTAAATCTACCAGGCTGAGCTGAATCCCCAGGGGAGTCCTTGCCCTGGAGGAGATGGGAATGGGGGTGGATTGGGGGAAGGTGGGGGTGGGGCCGGAGGAGGGAGGACAGAGGAAACTGTGGCTGATATGTAAAATTAAACTAAATTATAAAATTAAAAAGAAAAGATGCCTTGTCTAAAAAACCACAGTGAATGGATTCTGGGAAATGATAGCCAAGGATGACTTCTGACCTGTGCATGCAAGGATGCATGAACAGTGCACCCCCCCCCCACACACACACACATGCACACGCATAGCAAGAAATGAAGGAAAAAGGAAAGGGGAGGTAGAGGAAGAAAGAAGAGAAAAGAGAGGGATTTTTTTTTCTGGTCAAATATGTCAGCAGCCTGGTGGAAACACACCCAATGGCTTTTCATTGGAAGAAACAGTTCCACGGAGGTTTTAAAAAGAAATAATTACATGTGAATTTTTCCCTGGTGAGATGTATCCCTGAGAGCTTACCCAGAAATTAAACTTCCTCAATAATCCACTGTCAACGATGCATTCCAGTACTGCAGCCAGCTTATTAATATCCGTGTTTGTCTTGGCCCGAGTTCTACGTTGTCTCCCTGAGCTTTACTTGATGTCTAGAGGAAAATAACTAGTAATTTGTTTTTCAGCCCCAAAAGTTCCTGCACTTACTCCCACAGATTCTTACCCCTGCAGATGCTCCATTCTATTTGTCCTTTTTGCACGTTGTTGAAAAGTAAACTCTGTATTTCTGGGGACTCTGTGTGTCCCTGTCACTCCCATTCCAGGTTTGGATATAAAAAGAGCTCCCTGAAATAAATAGTTCAATGAGACCAGGCCTGGGACTGAATCCCTGAACACCTCAGTCCTCTGCTTCTTAGAAAATGCACTTCAAAACCCTTACCGCTGCATCCACAGTGCAGATCTGACACGTTTTGATCTGATTGTAGCCCATTTCCACACGGACTCCCACTGTATGGTGACATTCCATAGGTCCGGTTTCGACATGGACTCCCACTGTGTGGTGACATTCCATAGGTCCGGTTTCGACATGGACTCCCACTGTGTGGTGACATTCCATAGGTCCCAGTGCTCTTGCCTCTGGGCACCTTCAGTCTCTGGTTGTGCTGCCCCCCATTTGGGGCATGTATACCCCCACTTCATCTCCAAATCCTGCCTTCTCTTCATGGTCAAGTTCAAATAATTGTTGCTGATATTTAAATGCATCTACTCCACGATTTGTATAGGTAGAAAATGCTTAATTTCACTATACCCCAGTTAATAGACACACATGAATAATATCATCCTGTAGATGGGGAAAGTGACACCCAAAGAGGATGAGTGACTTGGACCCAATCACAGAGCTAGGGTGCATGAGCTCTGAGGTCTGAAGCCACACATGCTGTCTTTAAAGTCTGTCTGCAGCTGCTCCCTCTGCTGCACAGCACCCTTGCAGCTGTTCCTTCCATTCTTTGTAACACCTACTGTTTTAGTTTATTAGCTGGTGTTAAGAAGGCCACTTTCTTGCCTGCCTGTAATGTGTTTTGAGTATTCCCTATACCTGGGAACTCTCCTCTTTCCTCACTTCTACTCCTCACTCTAGTTCCCTTGATTCCCTTTTTACAATTTCATGCCATCTATACATTCAAGATTTCTGCTTGAGAGAAATACAGCCGTTGTCTTTCTGAGACTCAATTAATACATGTCATATAATTATTTCCACTTACATTCATTTTCCTACCCCAAATTCAATGTACACATAGACTGTATTTTCTCTGTCCATCCCCCTGCTGTTGGACACCTAGGTTGGTTCCATATCTTAGCTATTGTGAACAGCACTGCAGTAAACATAGTGAGCCACTATTTCGGTGACTTGCTGACTTGGTTTCCTCTCGTATGAAAATCAACTCCAACATGTAGGACAGGCAGCTGCTCTTGATCCTGCTCAGTAAGACTGGAACTGCCCTTCCCTTCCCACTGTCACCATTACTCTGCTTCTCTGCTCATCATGATCTGCTTTGCATCTTTGTTGTAAATTTATTCATTAAATACACATTGGCTGCATTGCTGGCTCGTCTCCTCAGCAAAGGTGGAAAATATCCTCCCTTCAGGAAGGTCGTTTGGGTTTGCATAGAGGCGAGCAATCCAGATCTGTGGATGACTCACTAGGAGGTGGGTGGCCACGGCTTGCCTTCAGTGCACCGTGTCTTCGTGTATTAGAGAGGCAGGTGAACGAAAGGCAATAGAAGCCTTGCTAGTCAAGGGCTGGGGTAAGTGGCTAAGGCTCAGTGGGTAAGAGCAGTTGCTGTACAAGGACCTGAATTCAGATCCCCAGTTCCCAAGTGAAATCCAGAGCTGGGTGTGGGTTATGCAAGGTGGAGACAGGTGGCTCACTGGACTTGCTGTCTGCCAGCCTAGCTTTAGGTTCAATGAGAGACTCTGTCTCAAAGGAGCAAGGTGGAGAGGCACAAGCAGGACTCTTGAAGTTCTTCTTTGGGCTTTGGAAGTGTGTGCATGGACATGTGTACCTGCACACACATATGTGCATCCAATACACACACATACCAAATACTCATGTTCAAATATATATACACAAATAAAAATAACTTTTAAAAAGATGCCAATCCAGTCCATATGGGTTTGAAGCACCTGTTGGGTAAAGGTATTCAGGTAAAGCCTTGGAGCATGCATATGACTTTACTGTGTGGGCACCAGGAATGCATACCATCCAACGGAAACAGGAAGACTAAAGCCTCAAACCCCAAGGAGAAAGAGATACACCAGCACACACTGAGGTGAGGCATCATCTGGATGGCACTGGGCACCATGCCCTGATCAGAGAGGTCCAGTGGGAGTCAGTTTGCTAGTTTTAAGATGCAACACAAAGGTCCTTACTGATATATTATAGGCATCAGGGAGCCACTGAAGGTTCTATGTTCAGCCATGATCATCCAAGCTGGTTTTCAAAACCTGTAGTGTATGATAAAGTTCATTCCCTCATTGGGACTATTTCTATGGTTACAGTCAGGAATGAATGCGTTACTTTGCCAACATAGACTTCCACCGGAGCTGAAATGTCATTATCTTTCTGAGATCCATGTTCTTGCAAGGGCTTCTACCATATCAAAATTCCAAAAGGCCAAAGGAAAGGGTTGCATGGATATTTACTCTAATAATAAAGGAAAAAATTGTTTTAGTGAATAAAGTCAAGGCAGCCTTTGTCTCACTGTTTATTTACTTGTTGTTTATTTATGCACATGCAGTGATGAGGATCAAATGTAAGCCCATGCATCTGCTATCCAAGTATGCTGTCATTGAGATATAACACAGCCCTTGTACTTTTGAGATAATATCTGTTATGTGACACTTTCTGGGAAGAGGTGAACACATATCTATTCAACCTAGATAGGGAACCAGTGATAGACTAATATAAGGACAGTACCAAAGCCTAGTGTGTTTATTAGAATTTCTTATAAGAGTAAAGGGTGAGAGGTTACTTACAGGAGGCTTTATCAGAAAGCCCTGCTGTGGAATATTATTTTAAAGTGTGTTACTTTTGTTTATATTGTATTAGTTTAACTCTGTGAAGCTGTGTTGCTTTGCCTGTCTAAAACACCTGATGGTCTAATAAGGAGCTGAACGGCCAATGGTGAGGCAGGAGAAAGGATAGGCAGGGCTGGCAAGCAGAGATAATATATAGAAAGAGAAAACTGGGAGGAGAAGAGAAGTAGCCTATAGCACGAATTTTAAAAGGTCTTATTAATAAAAAAAAAAAAACCCGAGCCAGATATTGGGGTGAAAACTGAAAGATCAGAGAAACAGAACATGTCACAGCCAACCTCACCTCGCCAACTCCTCAGCTGATCTTGTTTCCTCAGACTGAAAGCCTCTGAGTCCTCACCCTATTGAATCTCAGCTGAACTGCTACTAAAAAGCTTCTAGTTCCTGGTCTTTTAGTTCCTCATGCCTTATATACCTTTCTGCTTCCTGCCATCACTTTCTGGGATTAAAGGTGTGTCCTTCCCAAGCAAAGACATAAGATCACAAGTGCTGCGATTAAAGGTGTATGTGCCACTACTGTCTGGCCTCTATGTCTAATCTAGTGGCTGTTCTGTTCTCTGATACCCAGATAAGTTTTATTTGTTAGAACACAAATATCAGGGAAGGAGGATTCTAGGGGCCAGCCACACAACTACACAGCAAGCCATGGTGTAAAAATAAGATTTACAGAGGTAAGAAAGTGGAAAAAGCCCAGAGGCAAAAGGTAGATGGGATAATTTAAAGTTAAGGAAAGCTGGCAAGAAACAAGCCAAGCTAAGGCTAAGCATTTATAATTAAGAATAAGCCTGATGTGTGATTTATTTGGGAACTGGGTGGATGGCCCCTAAAAAGAGCAAAAACAAACAACAACAAAGCCCACCCTAGCACTGTTGATAACTTTTTAAAGTTATAGTCCTGGAACTCTCAGCAGGTAGAAAAGTTTCTTCTTCTCAGCAGCCTGACTGCTTATATACCCTTGAAGAGGGAGAAGCTTTTGAGTCTGCTATGTTTCAGGGACTTCCTGAGACTTCTGAGTTGTTTACTTCTGACTCTAAAGGAACCACCCTTCAAGATGGGATGTTTCAATGCTGAGGATGTGGCTATAAAATAGCACCTTGCTAGGTAGTCCACAGGAGGCCATCCTTCTGCCTACAGCCCGAGCGCTGGGATGACAGGTGTGCAGTGCCATGCAAGGCTAAGTATTTTAACCTGACATAAAGCAATGTGAATATAATGGCTAAGACGATGGGGACAGTAGGGACTAGGGAGCCTCCAGCTTCTTTAATCATCAAAATGGGCCATGCAGAGCCACATCCCCACTGTTGTCAAAGACTGTATTTTCTCAAGAATATCCAGAATGGTAGATGTTTGAGGTTGAGTTTTACTTCTAACTTCTTTGTTAAGTCCTTTAAATCTTAGTGTTCCACATATTCTAAGTATATGGGTCATTCAAATGTCCTCCCCTCCTGTCCTGTTCAATTTAGATCAAGCAGGCTTAGCTACAAGTTTCTGAAAGGCAAAAGCAAGTGTTGCTACATAGACCAATTGTTTACTGATCAGGACATATTGAGCACCTACTCTGTACCAAGCTCTGAATGAGATTCTAAAGTTGCACAGTAGAAGTCAGGAGGTACAGTCCCTGGCTCTGGGGTGAATGTATGCTTGGGAAATTGTACTTCTATGGCTGGCCAGAGTGGCATAAGGCATCTCATCTTTTGCTAGATGTGCTTCCAGGAATACATCTCTTATTTTGAGCAGTAAATCCTAACAGAAGGAGTGTGCTAGTGTGCTGTGCTTCATGCCATCACTTCTGAGTGACAGAGGCAAGATCAAGATGGGCATTTAGCGTGTTTCCTTCCCAACTCCCATGACACCCCTGTCACCAAATTACTGGATTATGCTTGGGGACTTTTCAGGTGGAATCTATGACCATTGCAGTGACTTGCATGGTGACTCCTTTCCCTGCCTCCTGCTACCCACCTCAGTCCCTCTCCCTCCATTTCTCTTCTCTTATCTCTGTGGCTTTTTTACTTTTCTTTTCTCTCCTCTCCTGTTCCTTGATGTCTTGGAGTCTCTCTCCACATTGTCCATGTCCATCTCTATGTTCATGTCCATACGTCTGTCTCCCCTGCTGTATTTCTGTTCTGGTTCATTTCTCTCTTGCTTCTCCACCTTCTCCCCATCCCTTGTCATGTGCTTCCTTCTTTCTTGTCTCTCTAAATCTTTGTGTCTCCCTCCCTTCTTTTCTGTCTCTAGCCATCTCCCTCTTTCTCCCTTCTCTCTATCCCCTGCCCTCCCTCATCTCTCTTCTTTCTCTGGCTCCCTCTTTCCTCTCTCTCCTCTTTTTTATCCCTTCTGCATCTCTGCTGAAATTCTTTTCCCTCTCCATATCCTTCCCTCCCCTTCCTCTCCCCTCCCACTCACCTCTCCTTGTGGCTGAAACTCTTAAGTGAGTCTTTTCGCCTGGGGTTTGTGTGCTTAGCCTGTCAGTACACAGCTCTGTTCCTGAGTTCTGTCCTCTGTGGATCAAGGTTGCCATTGGGCTTGAATATTAAGTTTCAAACTCTAATACACTGGTGGGAGATTTGCAGCAACAAACCGGTCCCCTCTGCATCTCTAAGAGCTTCCTGCACAGTGTTTATTGATAAGGAGCCTTGTCTCACCCTGTGAAGCTGCTGATGTGCAGCTGAGGTGGGAGGTGACATTACCTACAGCTGGACTCCCTCTCTCAGGGAGAGATGGGCAGGGCTGGCTGTCCACACACGTGAAGGTTACTCCAGAGAGCTTGAGGATCATTTTGTCAGTTTTGTTTGCAGAGATCGAGAGAGAAGGATTATGGCCCTCAGTGCTGATAAGTTCCCCTGGGCCAAATGCTAATCCAGCAGGATGTGGATGTAACACAGCCATTTCCTCTAACAGTTCTGTGCACTTCTGGAGTGGGGTGCCATGGAGGAGAGGGGTGCCATGAAAAGGCAGAGGTGATAAGTATTAAGACACCCCCTCTCCTGTGGATGAGCCATAGCCCAGGGTCTTTGATCATTCAGTAGTGGATGCATTATGCTTGAGGTGAAGCTGCATCCAGGAACTTGTATTAGTGCTTATGTTATTGATACCACAAAATCTCATCTGTGGGGCTGGGGAGGTACCTCATTCAGAACAGTGCTTATCTAGCTTGATGGAACGATGGGTTTGTTCAATGGCATTGCCTAAGCCAGCGTTGGTGGTGTAGGCCTGTAATCCCAACATTGGGGAGGCAGAGACACAGTGATCAGAAGTTCAAGGTCGTCTGTAGTTGCTAGAGAGTTTTGAGGCCACCCTGGTATACATGAGACCCTGTGTCAATAAACGAAACAAAGAAAACCCATCTTTGGGTCTAGTCATGCCCACCTTGTCCCTTTCCTAACAGGCTGCTGTCCTTGTTTCTGATGTTCATGCTAAGTGTCTGCAGAGGGATGGAGATTAACATGTTGTTTGGAAGGCAATACCCTGGCTGTAGCCCCAGAAACTTAGAGGGTCTCTTCTCCTGGTGCCTTAATTTGCATATCTGGAAAATGGGTATGAGAGCAGTTCCCACCTCTTAGGTCATTGTCTTGACTTGGGGTCAATTTCAAGAGTGTGTAGGACACTGCTCAGCACTCATGTTGGTGACTGGAGCTGAATAAAGTGACGTCCAAAGAGAGTGGTAAGGCATGTGTGTGAGAGACCATGAAGAAAGCACAGGGTAGAATGCTATAGATCTGTCACCATGTAGTGGCTTGAATCCTCAGCCTTCAGCTTCACGAGTCTGTGCCCTCTGGTGTTGTAACCACACACTCTGAACCTTAGCTTCATCTGTGCAGTGAGAGTCGCGATCGTGTTTATCAGCCTCCTTATTTCTGTTAAAGTTTTCACCTGTGTCTATTTGGTGTACACAGTGGTGGGTTTCACACTGCCGTTTTCATTCACGTATATTGTGTTCTCTGACCACATTCTCCTCCATTATTCTTTCCTTCCTCCCTCACTCCTGCTTCTGTTTCTTCTGACCTAATAGTCTCTCTTCTAGTTTCAGGGCATGAATGAGTATGTGTGTGTCTAAAAAAAATCTAAGTTCCATGAGAAAGAAAACATAAAATATTTGTCTTTTTTAGTGTAGTATATTTTTAGTATTGACATCACCATGTCCATCACTTTTCCTGCAAATGCTGTGCTTTCTTTCCTTTTTATGGCTATATAGTACTCCATTCTGTATACGAAGCTTATTTACTTTATCCATTTATCTGTTAATGAATGCCAAGGCTGATTCAATATTGTAGCTATTTGTTAATTGAAAAGTGATCAGCATAATCACTGGGTATTTTTAGTGTGTGCTGACTTTGATTCTTTGGTTATATTCTGAGGAGGTACTGGTATGACTGGGCCACATGGGAATTCTATTTTTAGTTTCCTAGGGAAATTACACACTGGTTCCCATAGTGCTCGCTTAAGGTTACTGCCACATCAGCAGTCTGTGGGGGTTCTTGTCTCCGAACTCTCTCCAGCATTTCCTGTTATCTGTTTTCTTGTTGATAACCATTCTGGTTGGGGTGAAGTGAGACTCAAGGCAGTTGTGCTTATCATTCAGTCTGAACCATGTCTGGGATCTCTCACAGCTTTGCCTCATGCCTCTTGGTTTTAGGACTCTCCTGGATCTTCAGGGCCCTTTCCGCTAGCATGCATCACAGGTACACAGCAAAGCCCTCAGCTCTGCCCATTTGCTTGACAAATTATTGTTTTGCTTAAGTTTTCAGAAAAATTAGAGTGTAAGAGCTGGGGGAGGCTTGGCCACTCCAAGCAACACAGCTACTAATCTCCCCAGCTTTGCCTTTAGCTGATGATTATGCTTCTGTTAGCACTAGACACAAGCAATCCCTCCAGACCTGCTCTCTACACCGGCAGCAGTACTTACTGCAAAGCAGAAAGAACCTTAGCATTAATTTACCAAACAATGTTCAGGACTGACCAGCTGTAGAGAGAAGGTGTCCTGGGGTTATTCTTTTCTGGAAGGAAACAAATCCTGGAGGATCTGTACATTCACTGGGTACAGATGCCCATGTAATTTGGCATTTGCTCATGCGGTTTCCCTGAAGGGTGTGTCCGGCAGCTTGGCATTGCAGTCTGATTCTCCCTGCGGGAATACAGATTCAAACACCAGGGGAGAGATTTGTCCATGGACTCTGAGGTGTGGACAAGGGAGGGGGGAGATGTGAATGGGGTCTCTCCCCAACCCCATGCAATGTCTGTCCTTAATGATCCTCTGTGTTCCCCGGTGCAGCATGTTCACCACTGAAGCCCACAGCCCCAAGTGTGAGATGAGTCACCCTGAGGTATAGTGCAGGCAGAGTACTATGAAGACACGGAAGGCACAGGTTCCTGGAGTTCAATGGGACCTGGAGTCCGACTGCCTTCTCTCTGTCTCTTCGCATCTTTACCTTAGGATATGATGAAACTGCCAGAACCATTGGGAAGTGACTATGACTCAGTAGTCTGCTTTAATTCTCTGCGAACCATTCTTGGTGGAACTTTGAGCCAGTGTTGCCATCCAGATGTCCCCCCTTACAGCTATCACAACTGGGGCGCAGAGAGGTCAAGACACTTGTCCAAAGCCTCTAAGGCAGCAGAGGAAGAAAGACAAATAAGCAAGCAGAGAGGCTGGCTGCATTTGATAGTGCCTTTCCTGGCCTCTGATTCCACTGCTGGCCTCCGGCCATTCTCTGCTCCCCAGTCAGATCCCCCCCTAATATTCAGGTCAGAACAGGTTGCTCCTCTGCTCAGACCTCCGTAATGCACCCTTAATGGCTGCCTGACCAAGCTGAAACTCACTTACTTGGAGAGGCTGAAAGCGTGATTTGGGAGTGTGGGTAATGATGTCAGTTAAGGTCACTGCTCACATGTCTTCAGGGAGCCAGTCTCTCTGAGCTCAGTTTTCTCCATAGAAAAATGGAATCAAAGGATAGGGGATGCAGCTGAGTTGGTGGCTTGCACTGTATGCACAAAGGCCTGGGTTTCAGCCCTAGCATGGCAGAAACCAAACATGGTAGTTGGTATAACCTCAGCACTTGTGGAGGTAGAGGCAGGAAGATCAGGAGTTCAGGGTCATTCTCAGCTACATGATGAGTTCAAGGCCAGCCTAGGATGCATAAGTTCCTGTCTCAGAACAAAATAAAGGGCTCCAAATCAAGCACATTATATACTAAGAATCCCAGCACTTGGCACAGCTAAGGCAGGAGAACTTTGAGCTTGAGCCGAGTCCGGGCTAACATACTGAGATTCTATGACTGACGCCCAAGTGGTTTTACCAGGACTGACCCCACACACCTCACACATGCAGGCACAATGCACTGTTATTCAGCTTGAAACAGAGGGAGATCCTGCTATTTGAAGCCGCATGGATGAAGGCAGAGAACTTTGCTGAGTGAAGTCAATTGAAAGATGACTCCCCTGTGGTCTCACAAGTGGAAAATCTACAGAAGTTGTCCTCAGAGAGGCTGAGTCATGTGATTGGGGGTGAGATGGGGATTTGGAGGTATATTGATCAATAGGCACAAAGTTTCAGGCAGAAAGAATGGGTCCATAACCACCTACTATAGCTTTTGGTGGCCATAGTTAATAAAGTCTCCCATACTTGAAAATCACTGAGAACAGTAAGAATAGATTGTAAGTGTCCACACCTCAGATTGGTATGTGAGGCTATGTATGTCAGCTTGATTTAGCATCCCACAGTATATTTTCAAAGGACATGGGGCATGCCACAATAGACACTGCCCCCGTGTGTGTGTGTGTGTGTGTGTGTGTGTGTGTGTTTAGTAAGTATGCATGTATGTACACAAGAAGAGGCCAAGCAGGACATTGAGTGTCTCTACTATTGCTGTCAGCCTTATTTCTTTGAGACATTCAACATGAAGCTCTCCATTTTAGGAATGCTGTGTAGCCAGAGAGCTTGGCTCTGCATGTGAGTGCAGCTCTTGCCTCTGCACTCCAAACCCATGCTGACCTCACAGGTACTGGGGTCTGTGCTCCCACCCCATGCTGATGTCACAGG
>CABHPQ010173662.1:15551-40953 GCA_902168405.1 Peromyscus aztecus | reverse complement strand
GAAGAGAAGACAGAGGGAAAAGAAGGAGGAGGGCAGAGCAGTTATTAAAGTTGACCATCCAAAACAAATGTCAGCAGACTGCAAAGAACTAAAACCACGTGGACCGTGTTTTCTGTTCAAAATACAATGAAGCTTTAAGCCAGTTACAAAGGATAACTAGAAAATGCCTATGTATTTGGAGGTAAAGAAATGGATTTCTGAATAGCCCACAAGTCAAAGGGAATTTCCTAATGGAGTAATCAAGTACCTTGTACTGAAATACAGTGAAAACACTGCATTGACAAATTTGTGTGATCAGTAGTGACAGTGCTAAATAGAAACATGTTAGCCTGGAACTGGACATATTAGAAAGAATAAGGAGTGAAAATTAATGACTTACATATTTCTTTCAGAAAATTAGAAAAAGGACAGCAAAATAATCTAGAAGAAAGTTAAATGAAAAAATGTGCAAAATAAAATGGAGCTCTTTATTTTAAAAGTCTAATAAAAGTCATAGAAGAGGCCAAAGACACAGCTCAATGCTTAAGAGGGTGTACTGTTCTTGCAGAGAATTGGAGTTTAGTTCCCGGCACCCACGTGGGGCAAGTCACAACAGCATATGATTCCAGCTCCAGGGGATCCAGTGCTCCCTTCTGCCTCCTCCAGCACCTGCACTCACACACACACACACACACACACACACACACACACACATTTAAGAGTTTAAAAAGTGATATAAAATGTGTGTGTACATTGATTTTATAATTTAAAAAAATCAGTTAAAAAAAGCCTAAGAGCAAATACAGATCTACAGTGACTCACTATTTTCTTTGCACGAGTGGGAAACAGGTGCTCTCTAAACATCTCATAAAACAGACTGCTGAGGAAAATTGTGATCTCCATCAACAACTGACTTCTGTTCAGTCACAGAAATTGTAATTGTCTTGAAATATGGTGAATGCTAATAGTGGATGTTTAGATGGAATTATGAGCTGTAGACTATTTCCTTACACTTTTCAAAATTTATACTACTCCAAATTTCTAAAAATACATCGCTATACTTTTAAACAAGAAAAAGAAGAAAAGTTTTAAAGTTTTCTGCTGCCAGTCTTTTGTTCCCAGTGAAGTCGTATTGTAAGTTCTCTTAGAAACACCCTGAGTAGTGGAACTGGAAATGGCCTCACGTTAGAGGAGCTGCAGCCCGTGGGATGGGTGGGGTTTGGGGAGAGCTCTGGGATGCTCCAGGCTCCACTGGAGTTCCCCTTTGTATCCCACAGTCCCTGGAGCCATCACTTGGTTTCGTTTTTGCTGGGGTTAACTCCACACCCGCCTGATTTGATTTGTCTAGCTAGGAACACAAGTCAGGCAAATAAGGGGACTGTGAGCAGCGATGTATGTGGTTATATGAACAAACTGACATGTTTTATAGCTGTAAAGATGGTGAGGCTTGGTCCTTCACCTCTTTAATTGGCTTATGCTTTGATTCAGTTTTTGAATTGTTTCCTGGTTTTTGGTTTTTTTTTTTTTTTCCTTTGTAGAAATGTTTGAAACTTGTTAATGTTGATGATTGGCAGTCACAGAACAAAAGGATGTGGTGCGGCTCAGCACGCTATCACAAGCCTATAATCCTAATTCTCAGGAGGCTGAGACAAGAGGATTGGGAGTTTGAGTCTAGCCTGGGCTACAATGGTGAAACTGTGTCTCAAACAAAACAAATAAGTGAAAATATTGGGGTACTAACTACTTCACTCCACAGATCTGGCATGCAACAGAGCATGCACGCCCTCTGAAGTCAGCAAAAATTGCACGTAATCTTTTTATTCTGATAAATAACCCTGAACCCCTTTACTGTCTTCTGCAGGAAAAAGCAATACCGCTATCTACTGGAAAGCAAAGGTAAAAAGCCTGGCGTTGTCAGTGAGGAGACCAACGACAGCAAAAGGCTCATGGGGGAAAACACGAATCGCGCTACCCTGAATTACACCACCCGGGAATTCTACCACGAGAAGCTGGAGGTACAGTAACTGGGGCTGTGGGTCTAGTGCCTCCTGTCGTCCATGCAGCATGGGATCGGATTGTGCACTTTGTTCTCCTTCACACAATGCTGAGGACAACCCCAGCAGGGACTGGGAGGGCAGCATGCCTGAGAGAGAGCCTCTGGCTCCATCCACTGTCTCCATCTCAACAAAACCATCTTCAAAAGAAAGCTGCGCCAAAAATCCCGACTAAAGTAGGATCCACACCCCTGATCTGCCTAGATTAAGAGAAAAGGAAAGAGGCTTTCACGGGTGTTTCTCCAGCTGGTGCAAGATCAACAAAGGGCACAGCAGAATCTCCACTCCAGAGCTCCTGGCTCAGCTTATGGGGTTTAGTTTATGCATTGCATTCTGTGCTTTGGGTTTCCTAATTGCACTGTATGGCTGCTTTGAACAATCATGCACTTCTTATGTGGGGTTTACTAAGGGGATGCAGCATTGCCGTGGCCAGAGGCACAGGTGGATAAAGTGGGCAGTGCCCGCCTGGATAGCAGGAGAGTGCCATGCTCCGACAGAGTTAGGGGGTGACAGGAGACAAAAGAGCAAGAAAGAGCAGGCACATTTACTGAGCATCTGATGACATGGATGAGCCACCACACGAGATCTGTTTAAATCTCTGTAGCTCTTCAGACAAGTTATAGAAAGATATAAGTAGAGAGATTGATTGATTGATTCACAAATGTATGTATAAACCAGAACTAAAGCAGCAGGCTTTCACATGCTTATCTGGCAGCTCTAAACTGTATTAAGGAGTGACTGAGAAACCAGGGCACCTAACAGCAGAGTGTGCTAGTGCCCTAGAGGAAGAAGGCTGGGGAGGGATCAGCAGTTCCTTTCATTGGAACTTAATTGGATCTTCTGTTTTCCCACCTTCCCTTCACCCTGCTGTCAATCTGAAGCATCTTTGGAATCTATAGAAGTCTGTGGATAACAGCTTGAGAACCTTCAGCAACTCATCTCACAGTTTCTGCAGCGTCATGAAAGATGCTCAGATTCTGCCCTATGTTCTAGTGTGGAAGGCCGGGGAAGCCCAGTGGAGCACTTGCCTAAGTGCACCAGGCTGTGGGTTCATTCCCAGCATCACTCATACTCACACACATGCACGGTTAGTGTTTCTATAACTGAACAGCGTCAAATGTGAAGACGATAGGAAAAGGCTGAGCACATAACTGTCAGCTAATGAGGACTTCCTGGTTTTGCCAGACAAGGGAAATGAAAGCTGAGCTGGCAGGATTATAAGCCTCTTCCTAAGGGTAGTTGGTCCTGTGAGTCAAATAATTAACATATATGCTTAGAAAGTCTAAATATACAAATTCTCATGAAAAAAATGTTAGAAAAATAAAAAATTGCTACATGCAAACAGGGACAATCTCATAAGGAAACATGCCAAGTCGGTGACCTCAGAAAACAGGTTATTCTGCTTTTTAATTTTTAGTTTGTTGAGGGATGTTTAAAAAGGAAAACTTGTTTTTTCAAGGTAGACAGCACAACATTGACTCCAAATCCACCAAAATTGCTAGGAAAATAAAAGCCAAGTCAGATACTTAGAAATATTAATGCAAAAATCCTTTTAAAATACCAAGTTGGGGCTGGTATTTTAAATAAAAGAAAATAAAAGCTCAGAAGTTAGGATCATATGCTGTTCTTGCAGAGGACCTGAGTGAGTTTGGTTCCTAGTACACAACCACTTTTAGGTCCTGCACCAGGGGATCTGATGCCCTCCTCTGGTGTCTGTGGGCATTGCACTCACATGTACAAACCCAAACACACACACACAGAATTAAAAGTGAAGAAATAAAATATCAAGCAGCGTACAGACAAACATTAAATGAATTACATACCTTACAACCAGTGTAGAAATAAACTTAAGATAGGATACCACTTACTATAAAAGTAAAGAATAAACTGATATACTATGGGAATGGATAAGAAAATATGTGTAAGCTGGGATCAGGAGACACCTCAGTTAGCAAAGTGCTTGCCTCACAAGCGTGAAAGCTTGAGCTTGGATCTGTAATCCTAGCACTGAGGAGACAGAGAGAGGAAGTCTCCTGGAGTTTCTTGGCCAGCTGGTCTTCCTGAATCCCTAAGCTCCAGATTGAGATACCCTGCCTCAGAAAGTAAAGTGGAGAGCATCAGAGGAAAATACATGACATCAACCTTTGGGTTCAATATTCACACAAAACACACATGCCCTTTATTGGGGGATGTTGAAATTGTGTTGCAGGTCACTAAAAAAGAGCTGAAAAGTTTATATCCATAGACAAAACATTCTATGTTATAAAATGAATATAAGGCAGTTCTAGTTCAAGTTTGCACAGGGTTATTTAATCCTAAGAGTTATCAGCTACAACTAGAACCTTGAGTATACAAAGGTGCTGTGCCAGATGCCAGGTCACTGTCATAAGGGTATGTGTCCTAGTTAAGTCTCTATTACTGTGGTAAACACCGGCCAAGAGTGACTAGGGGAGGGAAGGGGTTATTTCGTCTGACAGCCTTTAGTTCTTCATCCAGGAAGTCGGGGCAGGAACTCAAGGCAGGAAAACAGAGGCAGGAACAGAACAGAGGCCATGGAGGAAGGCTCCTTACTGACTTGCTCCAATGGCTTCCTTAGTCTGCTTTCTTATGCCACCAGGACAACCTGCCCAGGGCTGACACAGCCACGATGAACTTGGCCATCCCACATCAATCATTAATCAAGAAAATGACCTGTAGACTTGCCTATAGACCAGTCTAATGGAGGCATTTTTGCAACTGAGGTTCTTATTCCCAGATGTCTCTGGATTGTGTTGGGTTGACAAGAACCAACCAGAACAATGCTGCAGTAAGGCAAGGCAGGAATAGACAGACTATGGACAGCACAGAGCCAGAGCAACACTGCACGTACATGGGAGACTTAGGCAGACAGCAGCCATTACAAACTGGTGGGGGCAGTCTATTCATAAATAGTGCTGAGGAAAACATACTGAACCCATCCATACTGTACGGCAAAAAATTAACTCCAGATCAAATAAAAGCCAAAGTATAAAAATTAAAACTTTGAAGTTCTTATTTTTAAAAAAGACAAATCTTATGGCCTTGGTTGGGTAGGTGTGACTTTTGAACACTCCAAGTGACCAACTAGGCAGGGAGACTTTTTATAAATTTGACAGTCAAGGTCATTTTTAATGGAAAGAGCTCCAGCAGAATCAAACAAAGAAAGTCTGGATTAAAGTGGCTTGATCAATAAAAATGCAATGAGGAAGTAACCCGAGGAGATGCGGACTCCTATTCTAAGAAAGCTCAAAGGCAAAGGAAGAAATCTGAAGCCACGTGACACTTTGGGACAAGCACCAAGCTAGCCAGAGACTTGGCCTTGAGCCCTGATTACCACTTATTACCTGGGAGACCTTGGCCAAGTCCCTTAATCACTGTCTCCTGACTCACAGCCCAGCATTCCTCCGCTTCCCCAGCACCCACATCTTGAAAAGTACTTACACCAGTGCAGCGAAAGGGCTGTGTCCCTCTCTCTCCTGTGCGCACTGAGTGCCTGGGAAAATTAATGGAGGTGAGTTGCTCACAAATCAGGCTAAACAGTCCCTTTCATTACACGTCCTGTTGCTTGAGTCTTGCCTATCCATCCATTCTCCTGCCTCATCTAAAAGAGATTTAAGGGACTTTAAAGAATTCAGTTCTCCTCTTAGACAGGCGAGGAAAACTGGAAGCTCAGGAATTGTTCAGGGTCATGTAGTGAGTTCCTGACAACCACCTGGAGCATTGCGACCTCCTGGGGGCCTAGCCTGGGCTCTCCTGCTATTTCCTGTGCTTCCTCAAGACAGCCTGATGGCCTAATCCAGGGACTGTCCTCTGTAGACACTGGCTGATTGCTGACTGTTTCATTCAGCAATGGTATCACTTTTATTAATTTAATTCATCTTAGAATTGTTGTGGTTTGAGTTTGAATTTGAAATGGATCTTTTTCTTAAGTTTTTTGTCAGCATTCAACCTTCCCACCTTGATCAGCACATTACCTATGGCATAATTCTCATCATCACATGTATCACACTGACTTTTCCCTCTATACTATCAGACAAAATAAATTGTGTGTGTGGCGGGGGGATCAGACCCAGGGCCTTCAAACATACTAGACTAAAAACCTCTGCCACTGAGTTATACCTAGCCCCAATAGAATAATTTTGTTAGCACCCCTGATGAAATGCTGAATGCTCAAATGTCTGCTGGCTCCAAACACACCCTGCTGTGTTTAGAAGCAGCTTTTTCATCTTCAGACTGCCAGATGCAGAAGCTGAGTAATAATGCTGTTCTTTTCATGACGTAGTGTGGGTCCAAGGCTTGTGATAGAGCTTCCTCTTTAGGCACTTTTCTCCAACTTTGTCCCAAGAGCCTGGGCTACGGTGTGATGTTCTGTATGTCTCTATACTTGAGAGTAAATTCAAAGTGTGAGTTTAAAGGATTGTGCATAGTAACTAACCCAGACTAATTAGAAGAATGGTCAGTATCAGCACCCCAACACTTAGACCTCTGGAAAGTACTGTGCTCAACCAAGGCAGAGGACTGCAAAGCAGTGAGGCCTTATCTGCTGCCTCCTGAAACAGAACCCCCTATCAGGAGCTTCTGGGAAAGAATTCCTAGCCTGAGGAAACAGAACAGGAGAGGCAAGGGGGTGAAGAATTTATTCTTTCAAGCTCTGGTTCTATTAATTATTGTTTTGGCTTTTGGCTTAGTTATGATTTAATGTAAATTTTTCTTAACAGGAAATAAAGGACAAGAAGAAGTTCTGCAAGATGTATGTAGAAGACCTCGTGAAGGAAGCCACAGCAATCAACATGAAAAACGAGGCTCTGCAGAAGCTGTGGCCACAGATGTTCATTGAGCTTGTCAGGGACGCCGTCATAGAAATCCGCAGCAAGGATTCCTACATGAAGCTCTGCCTGCAGCAGATCACTGACCAGAAATAGGGATGGCTCCTACTTCTGGAGGATTTGGGCAATTGGAGTGTTTTAAAAGTTTGGCAAGATGCAGGTTAGGCATGTTGAGACAACACCACTATCCCACAGACTAGAAAGAGTGGCGTCGAAGCCTCGCTGCTTGTGCTGTCGAGAAAGGAGGAAGGCAGGAGAGAGGGAGGACTCCTTTCCCATGCATGCTGACCACACAACCTTGAGAAACCGCGCGCGCGCGAGCGGCGATGGGAGGAGGAGGCCTGGCTGCTGGGTCGGAATGCTTCTTCAGCTCCTGCTCTCACTGGTGGGCCTGCTCCAGCCCCAAGCACGCAGTGTGTGCTGACAGGCTAGCATGAGATGCTTCTACCAACCTCTAGACTTTTCTCCTTTTTTTTGCCTTTTTATTTTATGTCATGATTTCAAAGCCAAGCATATGTTCTTTTTTATGAGTGAAGAATAAATACATTAGTTAAAAAAAAAAAAGTCCGATGTGGTTATGTTCCTCTTCGGTTTGTGGGATGCCTAATGTTCAGCTACCTCTATGGGAAGAGGCCTGTTCAGGCCCCTCAGGGTACCACAGGGACTCACTGTGGGCTGAAATGTGAAGATAGTTGAGCACAGGAAGAGGATGCTTGGTCTTCAGGACTCAGGAGAGAATGTAGGATGCAGTCGTGTGTGCAGTGCACTTCTTTGAAAGGCCTTGCCTCCTGTCATTGACCACTGTGGGTCTCTTCATAGGCACACACGTGTATTCATCCTTCAGAATATTAGGGACCGGTGGACCATTGTAGTTTTTAAGTTCACTTTGAAAACCAAACAGGTAAGTAAGACAATGAGAGGTTGGACTAGTCCATTCTGGTAAGAAGGGTGGATGGCACAGCCTCAGAAAGTCGATCCTGCGGGTCAGTAAGAGAACTCAATAATGTGCTCAGATTTTGCCTTAGAGCAATGTGTGTCAGTAAGAACACCGAATGTGGGAGAACAAAAGAGGAGATGTAAGACAGAAAGCCTGGCACAGAACCAGAGGGAGCCAAGTGCTGTTATTGAGGTCCTAAGAGAGACCCTGGGACCTCTGTCAGGCCCTCCCATCCAGAAGGAGTGTTCCAGCTTAGTAGTTAGTATGGTATTTCTGAACATAGACTTTTAGGTCGCTATCCTGGGTTAGTATTTTGGCATAGGAGTTTCTGCCTCACTAGCTTGGGACCCACGTGAACCTTTTTCCTCGTTGTATTCCAGACCCATTAAGGGAAAGCCATTTCCTTCTGGTCAAGAGAATGGAATCTACCTCTGGCCTGGATGGAGACCTGGGACTCCAACTGGGCTGTCAATCACCTGGCTAAGTGACCACCCCTCAAGAAGATGGAGTCACCTTAAGTCATGCTAAACAGATGGGAGGAATAATTATTCCTTTGATGAGAAGCATTTCCTTTCCTTCCATCTCTTCTAAGCATGGTTTCTCTCTTATGTATCCATCAGGCTCCACCCTCCAAGCTCATTTTGCTTACTAGAGTTCTGAGGTGAGAATAATCATCTCAGAATGAAAGGATCACCAGGTGACCCAGAGTCCTTTGTTGGGAGTGAGTGGAGACCCATGCAACAAATTTCTCTACTTGGGATTTCCAGGGCTTTAGGGTTAGAACAGATGAGAGACCTCCCCACCACTGCCCCTAGTACAGGTTACTATGTACCAAAGGGTCACTTTGCTTCTTAAGGCAACCTCAAGCAGAAATTGAGCTTGTGGTTACCCCCAAAGTAGAAACACCCAGTCTCCCCTCATTAGGGAGATACCGCCCCCAACCATGTTCAGCTCTAGCAGTCAGATCCTGGGTACTTACAGAGTATGCCATTGGATCTAAAGTTACTTAACTGCTACAGAGCTGAGGGTGGAACTGGTATCAGCTCCCCACTCATAGTGTTTCGCACGGCTGAATGCTTGGTATGTGGACCAGTACAACCCTGCCAAGTTCCTGATCCATTCCTGATAAGGCCAGGGGATACTCCGAGATGCATATCCTCCTTGCTGAATGATAATGACCACAACAACCAAGATGCCTTGCACAGTGTTTTAGATTGCTCAAGGGTCATTGCAGGTACCCTCTCATTTTCACCAACAATTTAATATATGCCTTCTAGTTACAAATGAGTCCTGAACAACTGAGGCAGCGGTTTGGCAGCCCACCTAAGCATATTTCAACCCAAAACTAGAAGGCAGGGCCTCCATTCACTGTCAAGAAAAGTCATGTGTGAGTGTGAGTGTGTGTGTTACATTACTGATTGATTGTGTTACATTTATTTGTTTAGTGTGTGTGTGTGTGTGTGTGTGTGTGTGTGTGTGTGTGTTTGTATACACACTAAGGTGTGCATGTGGAGGTCAGATGACAACTGGTGTTGGTCTGTTCTATCCTTCCATCATGTAGGTCCCAGGGATTGAACTCAGGTCATCAGGGCTGATGGCAAATACCTACCAACAAAGCCGTCTCATCAGCCTCAAGAGTAAGCTTGTTGCCTGTGGTCTTTTTGATCTGCTTTTGTGTTCTGTTGTGTTGAGAACTTAAAACAGAACTTCTCCAGTATGTCTCTATGTATAGAACACTGAAGGACGTGAAGTATAAATACTAACATGAAATATGTATGACCACATGCACATTGCTATGTAGTGAGGATATATGAAAAGTATAATACTGGCCATATTCTTACCAACAACATGTGGCTAATCAACTTGAGGTGTCAAGTGTAAGAAAGAATGAAGTCAGGGAGGCCATGTTGGGCGGGCACATCTAGGAAGAGATAGTGGTGGGTCCAGATGGCGGTGGTAGGAGGTGTCAGGAAGGGTTGCACTCGGATTTATTTTAGAGGCAGAGGCAGTAAGATTTACTGGTTGGTGGGATGTGGGGTAGGAGAGATGAGGGTGAATGATAATGTTAGGGGTTTGGCTTGGGCAAATGAGAAGACTCACTAGCCACCCTCTGAGATGAGAGGCAGCGGTGCATGGAGCATCTGTCCAGAGGAGGAGCAGATGGTGGCTAAATGTCCAGGTACAGACCGTAGTGCGCATGGCTACAGGAAGCTGAGAGGTGAAGGGAGAAGCTGGAGTGAACTAAATTATACAGTTTGGAGCCATCCGCATTTAGCAGCAGGTGTCACATTATCTTTATATCTAAGAGACTTAGTTTGCTTGTTTTTCTTATATTTCTTAATGTAGTCAATCTCAGTGTTTTATGCTTTCTTTGATTATAATTGAGCTTATTTAGAGTTAGTAATAATTCACATCTTCCTATCTTTTGTGTGTGGGGATGTGTGTTCATATATGTGTGTGTAAGTTAGTGCACTTGAGTGTGGAAGCCAGGGGTTGATATCACCCCGAATCTTATTTTTTTTTGAGACAAGTCCTTTCACTGGATCTGGAGCTTGCTGATTTGGCTAGACTGGGTGGCCAGTGAGCCCCAGGGATCCTTCTCTGTCTACCTCCCCAGGCCTGGGATTACAGGTGTAATTACAGATTACAGATACACCTTCACCCTTGACTGCTTGGCATAAGTGCTATCTAAGGCTTGAACTCGGGTCCTTATGCTTGCATGGCAAGCATTTCACAGACTGAGTCATCTCCCCGCCCCCCCACCCCCCCACCCCCCCCCCCCGTCCTTTACTGTGACCACATGTTCGCCTGATAGACCTGAACATGCTCCAGGCAGCTCTTCTTTGTGTAAACCCAGGCTTTAATTCTCCGGCTCTGAGACTGTTTAGTAAGGTACTCTGGGATTAGAGTCGGGGAAGAAGAGGAGAAATAGGGATGGTGGGGGTGGGGAGTGTGCTGGCTAGTTAACAAAGCAAACACAAAATGAAACAGAGAGAAGACTACTCAGGAAAATATTAATTTTAAACCTTGGAGAACAAAGGTTAGTTTTCCTAGCCCGCTTTTCTGGGTCAGCTCAAGATGGAGAGGTGGTTCCTGTTGCCAAGAATTCTGAGCCAAGTTGGAAACCTGATCACAATCACTGTGGTCAACCAGTATTGATGGAATATTTGTTATCTTTGATCCCGACCTTCTACTTATATTTATGGCTTCCTGGTTCTTGGTATGTGCCCTTTCTTGCAGGCTACCTCGGATCCTTTCCTGAAAGAGCCAAAGTGTAGTCAAAGCTCTAGAGAATAAACGTGTCCCAGAAAATAAGTGCACTCCTAGGGGAGCAGAATCACTTCTTTAGGAGACAGTGAAACTGAATTCCTTGTTATGGTACCTCTAAACTTCAGCTGTAAGAGAACTGAGTCCTTCTTAGTGTTTATCTTGAAAGATTTCAGCATGCAGAAATGCACTCCGAATAGTATCTCAAATAAATACCCAGCTCCACCACCAAGCATAACAGATCTTAATATTTTCCACATTTGCCTCAGGTTCTTAAAATAACACATTACAAATAGAGAAGGAGCCCCTGAGTCCCTTCTCCCCTCCCTAAAGGTAACCACTCTATTGAATTTCATGCTGATTATCCGTTCCTGTTTCCCTACTATTCCTGTTATGCATAAATGCATAAGGAGTTTATTTAATTGAGTTTTATATTTTCCAAATTTGTATAAGTCAAATGCAGTTCTTTTCCTCTACATGTTCTTTTCAGTTTTTCTGAGGATCATCCATGTTGATGGTAGTAATTGTTTCCTTTCTGTTACTGTGATTCCTCTGTAGGCTGGGTGCTGACGTATCTCTTCCCCGCTAGTGGACATTAAGAGCTTCCTGTGGAACATACCTGCTGCTATGGTACACAATGTGCACAGGGCCTGCTGGCCTGAAGCACATGCAGCTGTGCTCACTCTTGTCACATGGCCTTATAAAGAGATGTCTGCCAGGCTCTTCTACAAGCAGACAGTCTCCTATTGTCCCATACCATCACTGACAACTGGAGTTTTCAGTTTTTGTAACCTGGCTTGTGTTACGGAGTATTTGTTTAACTATGCAAAGATATGTTGCATTTGTTTAACTATGTAAAGATGTGCTGGATTTTTTTATGTTGTAGAATATTTGTTTAACGATGAAAAGATGTGTTGCGTTTGTTAAATTATGTAAAGATGTGTTGCTGTTTTACCTTGCCTGCCTAAGGCACCTGATTGGTCTAATAAAAAGCTTAATGGCCAGTAGTGAGGGAGGAGGTGTAGGGAGGACTTCTGGGAAGGGAGAGTGAGTAGGAGGAGGAATTTAGGCTCGTGGAAGAAAGAAAAAGAGATGCCAGGGAGATGCCAAGAGCCAGACAAACAGACACAGAGGAAGCAGAAAAGTAGGACATACAGAATTAAAAAAAGGTAAAAAGCCCCAAGGCAAAATGTAGATGAAGAGAAACAGGTTACATAAGTTAAAAGAGCTTGTAAAACAAGCATAAGCTAAAGGCTGAGTATTCATAATTTATGATAAGTCTCCAAGTCTTTATTTGGGAGCTGGTTGGTGGCCCAAGAAAATTCCAGCTACAGCTGTATGAAAATAAATGTGTGTGTGTGTGTGTGTGTGTGTGTGTGTGTGTGTATGTTTGGTTCTATTGTGTGTTTGTATATACACACCAGCTTGTGTGTGTGTCTGATTGTGTGTATTCATGTGTGTGTGTCAGGTTGTGTGGGTGTTTTCATTTGTATATGCTAGGTATGTGTGTGTGTGTGTGTGTGTGTGTGTGTGTGTGTGTTTGTGTATGTATGCCAGGTCATATGTGTGTGTTTGTGTGTGTGTGCCAGATTGTGTGTATATATTATATACTAAATTGATTACTTTTGTGCAGAAAAAAGATTGCTCAAGGAATTTGTATTAAGACACGATTTGCATACAGTTGTGCCAGTTATACTTTTGTCAACTTGAAGTAAGCTAGCATCTTCTGGGCAAGAGAGAGTGTCAACTGCAAACTTACCTCCTTGAGATTAGCCTGTGGGCATGTCCGTGAGGCATTTTCTTGGTTGATGATTGATATGTGAGGGCCTGGTCCACTGTAGTTGGTGCCACCCCTGGCCAGGTGGTCCTGGATGGTATAAAAGGGCAGGCTGAGCAAGCCATGAGTTGCAAGCCAGTATGCAGCATTCTGCAATGGTACCTGCTCTGCTCCTGCTTGAGTTCCTGCCCTGGCTTTCCTCAGTGATTGGCTAATTAGAGTGTGTAAGATAAACACCATTCCCTGTCGCCCCGCACCCCAAGTTATGTTTGGTCATGGTGTTTATCACAGTGATAGAAAGCAAACTAGTAGAAATAGAGTAGAATGAAATAAGTACACAATTTGGTGCAACTTGGAAACATGATTAACACCCTGCTTACTTCAGTTCTTTGTAGACAACCCCCGCCCTCCTGTGTAAGCAGCTATGGCTGTAATTTCCCACTGGGAACAGAACCACACACCAATACACTCTTCCTACTCTGGCTTCTCCTACCTAACACAGTGCTTTGAGAATCAACTGTGTTGTGTTATGGATTGTTAATTCACCTATTTATGTTGCTTGGTCTAAACATATGGCAATTTGATTATCCATTCCACTAGGCTGTTTCCAGCCGGGGCTCTGGGAGGTAAAGACATTTTTGTAGGAGTCCCTTTCTGCAGCACAACTGCTCATCACAAAGTAGTTGCAAGGTTAATTGCAACTTTTAGAAGGAATGGCCATGCATTTTTCATCGTGACTGGACAATTCGGCACAGCCTCCAGCAGAAGCAACGGACAGAGGCTCTGAGAGCTACATGGTTTTTGCCCGAGTTTGTTGGGAGCTTCAAAAGCAGTGTGAGCTATTCTCATGTGGCTTTTCCCAACATCTCACTGGTGCTTTGATTGTCTTTTCCCTCATGTGAAGTTCTGCTGGGCACATTTTTGTGTGTTTTGTGGTCATTTTTAAATCCTTTGTGAAATGTTCAGGACTGTGACCCTCTGTTGTTGTTTTTTTAATAAAGCTTGCTCGGTCTTCAGTATTAATTTATGTGAGTCCTCTATGAGTTCTGGATACAGCAGCAGAGCATACACTTCCATGCTGAGTGACTTCTATGATCTCTCTAAAAATGCTTTTCCTACCTCAGATTGGCAGATTCCCCATCCCTTCTCTCAGAAGCTTTGTAGTTGTGCTGATTACACCTTAAACTTCTTGGATTGACTGATTGATTTTTGTTGTTTTGAGATAAGGTAATCCAGGCTGAACTCAAACTCAATACTGTAGCTCAAGCTGACCTCAAACTGGTGATCCTGCTGCCTCAGCCTCCCTACTACTGTGGGGACAAGTATGCACCTGCCATGCTCATCTTGGAATTCTCTTTGTGAATGGTGTGGGGCAGATGTCCAGCTTCTTTTTCCCTCACTTGTGGAAGCCCACTTTTTCCAATACAGACTGTTTCAAAGGGTTTCTTTCCCCACACTGAACTGCCTTGCTATTTGAAAAGGCAAAGCCCACCATTGATTTGCACATACTTGCACAGATTTCTTTTTCATGACTATTTTGTCCCTTTTTCATTTTTTGTACACAAATCCTGCAGTGTCTTGATTCCTGCATCTCTATGTAAGTTTTGGAAACAAGTATTATAATACTTTGAACTTTATTTTTCTTTTTAAAAAGTTGCTTTGGCTAATCTGTCTCCTGTATTTCCGTATAAATTTTAGAATGTGCTTGCAAATAAAATTTTTAAAAGACTTGGGACTCCATTGAGTCTACAATGAACTGGAGAGGCTCTCAAACCATGACTCTTATCATGCCAGATGATATGTTTGTGTATTTAAATACTTGTCAGTCGTAGTTTTTAAGACCGCAGTTTATTCTGAGGAAAATTTATTTCTCAGCATTGCTGTGGCTTGAGTCTTCCATTGCTTCCCAAAGGCCTGGGTGCTGAAGGCTTGGTTGGCCTGTGAATGACTGTGCTGGAGTGGGACACTTAACAGACAGGCCTAGTGAAACTGGAGCTGCTGGAATGCTCATCCTGGGAGGAGTCATGGCTGCCGTGATGCAAGCAGCTTCCTCAGCATCCTCTCCAAAGCTACCTCAGATGCAAAGCAACAAAACCATCAGACCATGGGCAAAAGTCTCTAAAGCCATGAACCGAAATAAACATTGCTGTAAATTGATTATCTGCCTGGAGAGACATCTCAAACCTGAGTTTGACCCTCAGCACACATTGTAAGAGCCAAGCATGGTTCCATGTGCTTTCAATCCCAGGCCTGGGGAGGCAGAGAAAGGAGGGTCCCTGGGACTTGCTGGCTGCCCAGTCTAGAGGTATTGATGAGTTCTAGGTTTATGAGAGACTCTATCTAAAAAAAAAAATGATGTGGAGAGCAATTGAGAAAAACATTCCACTCTGACCTCAGACCCCTACACAAATGTATTCACACCTGCTTGCACACCCATATGTATATACATATAAACAAACATATACACATACACACAAGTTGATTAACTTAGATGAATAACACAGCATTTTTATCTATTAAAAGTATATTGCATTTTCATGCCCAATGACATAGTTGTTTTATATATAGTTGACTTGATTTTATATATAGTTGATTCTCATAATTCTTGGCTTCTATATTTGGAAATTTGCCTCCTAGATAAAATTTATTTGTTACCTTCAAACCAATACTCGTGGAGTTTTCCCAAATATTTGTGGAAATGCACAAAATGATTTAAAACCGTGAGCCACCTGGTACACATGCTCCCGGCAGAAGTCAAACCAGGAATATTGCCTTCTTGTTTGAGTTCTCATGATGCAAGCAAGTGTTCCTTTCAATTAATATTTGGTGCCATACTTACTGCATTTTGTGCTTTTTCTTGATGATTCTGCTGTTTAAAATACCCGTAGGGTTACTGTTCCTATGTTCTCTAGTGTTCCTAAATGCAAGAAGGTTATGATGAGCATTTTAGAAAAGATGCCTGTATTAGATAAACTTTGCTTAGATCTGAGCTCATTGTTAACGAATTAGCAGTCTACATGGGGAAGGATGTCTCTACACAGAAACACACTTCAAAACCAAATAATGGCTTGCTCGATGACAAAACAGCCAAAGAGACTTCACCAGAATCTAACTTTGTATTTCCCACAGGGGCAAACACTTCGTGTTGACTAGTTTCATGTTGTCAACAACTTTATAGAAAACAACTATCTTGTTTCTTTTTTATTGAAAATAGATTCTTTTCTCATACAATACATCCCAACCACAGTTTCCCCTCCCTCCACTCCCCTCATCTCCCCTCTCCCCTCATTCCACCCCCCCCAACAACCATCTTAAATGATATGAGTTTGCTATTTTGACTTTATATCCTATCTCCATCTCATATTACTTTCTTAGGACATTCCACATTAAAAATATCACACACCTTTAATCCCAGCATTCGGGAGGCACAGCCAGGCAGATCTCTGTGAGTTTGAGGCCAGCCTGGTCTACAGAGCGAGATCCAGGACAGGCACCAAAACTACACAGAGAAACCCTGTCTCAAAAAACCAAAAAAAGACACTGTTACATCTTCCTTTCCTATCCTAATTCTCTCCATTTTTTCTTCTTGTGTTATTGGGTAGGCTAGGATTGCCAGTTCAACGTCCACGGAAACATGAGGGTACTCACTGGTTTTCCTAACAGTAAGCTAACCATATTCAGTACCTCACCATTTTAAGTATAGCAGTAGGCTGTTCATAGATGAACTGACTAAGTTAGTTCTTTTTTATTCTTAATTTGTTGAGATTTTTTTTTAATCACAATAGAATAGTGGATTTTGTGGAACTTGTTTCTATGTCTACTGAAATGATCACATAGTTCCTTTTCAGTCTGTTATCATATTGGTTGTACTCACTGACTTTTAAAAGTTCAAGCCAACCTTGCATTCCTAAAATAATTATATATTATCTTTTCAAAAATTGCTTGATTTTATTGGCTTATATTTCTTTCTGTCTGCCTCTATGTTTATTAGAGGTATTGTCTGTAAAACTTCTCTCGTCTCTCTATTCCCTCCTACTTCATGATATAAAGAGACTTAGAAGAGCCAAGTACTTTTAAATATGTCTTCACTTTCCAGTAATTTCTTCTTTGACCCACAGGCTATTTAGAGGTATGCTGTTCAGTTTCTTGATTTCTTTGATCCCCATTTTGTGAATACTCAGCCTCCGCTCTCTTGATACATGAATGTGGTGTTGTCAACATCTAACCTGAGATTTGGCTGGCGAGTTCCTTGCCATTTCTGAATGAAGACAACATGTGTTGACATCAACTAGGCCAAAATTCCAAAACACCTGTTCCAATATCTGTATCCTTTTACTTGTCTACAAGGCCGATCAATTCTTGAATACCTTGAAGCTGTTTCTACTAGAGTTGTGCTTTTATGTTTTCTTTGAAACAGGGTCTCAATCTGTAGCCTGGCTTCCCCAGAACGTGTGGTGAACCTCCTGCTTCTGCCCCCTGACTGCTGGAATTACAGGCATATATGACCATACCCAGCTTCCTTATGTTTCTTTTTAAAGGTATATAATTTAAATGTATGTTTCTATCCAATCTAGTAACCAACCTTTTAAAAAGTTGAATTTAGTTCACCTATATTTACTGCTTGCAAAGTTAACGTAGGTTAAATTGGCCTGTAATGTATGCTTTTATTGGTCCTTCCTGTTCCGTGTTTTCTGTTCCTCTTTCAACTGCTTTGTTTGTGGAGACCACATTGCTTGTTGCGATGCTGCTGGTTCAACACCAGACTTCACACATACTAGCAAGTACTCTGCCTCCAGTCCCGTGGTCCACAGTGGTCCACTTCCTTCCCTGTCAAGCTAGAGTATCAAGTAAGGATGGGCATGAGGAAACTCCTTCCCATCTTTGATAAGAGCTCTCATTTTCTATCCTTGCATTATTCGGTGTTAACTACCTAGGGTCTTGGTGCCAAGCAAAAGACTTATATTCGATCATGCTCAATACCATGTCTCCATTCTGACAGGACAGACTGCCACTCCCTGTTCCCCAGTGTTTCCGGAGCCACCACTGGCTCTAACTGATCTTCCATTCCAGCCCCTGACTTCCAGTGCCCAGAGCCCCGGTGATCCGTTCTCCACACTTGAGCCACTCTGACATGAAGCCTTGCTGGTTGGGAGATCACTCAGGACCAGGCTTCCTCCTTTGGATCACTTGAGTGAGGATCACTTGGGACCAGGCTCCCTCTAGGTCCACAAAGAGCAGACTAGCTAAGAAGGTAGCCTGATGGGCAGTCACTTCTTTTTTTAAGTTTATATTTTAAAATTTTTATGTAATATATTTTGATCTTGTTTTTTCCTCCTCCAGCTTTTCCCAGATCTGCTCCATCTCCCTACCCGCTCAACTTCACATTCTCTCTCTCTCAAAAAAAACCTCAAAAAGCAAAAAACGAGTCCCCCCCAAAAAAACCCAAAAAATCAAAATCAAACAACAAATCAGTAAGACAAAAATGCCAAAACACCCCACCCCACCCCGCCGCCAACAACAATAACAACAAATAACATAGAGTTACTTTTGTGTTTGCCAACTACTCCTGGGCATGGGGCCTGCCTTGAGTGTGGTTAGTCTACCCAGTGACAAGCCAATGAAGAAACTCTATTAGAAACTCTATTACAAATAGCTCTTTTGTCAGAGGTTGGGTCCTCTATCCTCTGCCCCCTCTCAGCCCTGGACTCTGTCTGGCTTGATCCAGTGCAGACCCTGCGTGTGCTGCCACAGTCCCTGTGAGTTCACATGTACGTTAGTCCTGTGGTGTCTGGAAGACAGTTCCCTGGAGTCTTCCACCTCCTCTGGCTCTTACAATCTCTCTGCTGCCTCTTCCATATAGATGCCTGAGCCTTGGTGTGTTTAGGGGGCGGTGAAGCGGGGGTTTGATAAAGACGTTCTCTTCTTTATGCTTAAAGCCACTGAATGTCACCTGTCCCCAGGATACCAACCCTTACAATCCCCCTATCTCCTGAGTTGTTGCTCATTTCTTGATTTAGCATGGTAAAAAGTCAGACACAGAGTAACTTTCTTTTGGGAAGTTGTTTTTATCATCTTCTCACCACAAAGAAAACAGAAGCCAGAGAGCAGGGAGGTGGCTCAGCTGATAAAGTGCCTGATGGACAAGCATGAGGACCCGAGTTCGGATCCCCAGCCCAGCACCCACGTAAAAGTTGTGTATGGTAGTGACGCGCATCTGTAATCCCAGCACTGGGGAGACAGAGACAGGAGACTTCCTGGGACTTCCACCCAGTCTAGCCAAATCAATGAGTTATAGGTTCAATGAGAGACTGTGTCTCAAAAAATAAGATGGGGAGCAGTTGAGGAAGACACTGTTGGCCCCTCTTCCATACACACATGCATCCATATGTATACACACACGGCACGGGAGCAGGGGTGGGGGGAATATAACCCAGTGTTTTCTCTGTAAAATGGAGTGGGACTAGATCCCTTTTGTTAACATCAACAACTTTCTTGCCTGGAAACACAGCTGGTGTTCAGCCAATCACAAGTTCCTAAAGGCCTCATTTTCAGTTTACATCACAAAATTGGCATCAACTAAACAAAAAAGGAAAGTTCTGCAGTCCAAGGTTTCTATGGAGACGATGGTCACTGCATCTCCTCCCCACCTACGTGCCATATAGATTGCCAAGTTCCGATCTGAACTCCACACAGCCTGCCTTCCGCACAACCACAAACATCTGCCTGTAGGTACACGTGAGGGTGGCGGGGCTCCACCTTGAGTGCCAGCAATGTTATGCAACACAGTGACAACAACTGATAGAGGAATTCCAACTTTCCATCCAGCAAAACATTCATCATTCTGTTTACGGCCAGCTTATACCTTGCAGATAGAGATATGGCTTGGACCTGTTTTCTTCTGAGGAATGAAATATCAATGCCCCAACTGTTTTAGCCTCTGCTCTTAGTAGTAGAGTTTATCTGTTTCGTATAGCAAAGTGGTATGTTTTGTTTGTTCTGGAAAAATTAAATTGATTTGTCAAAGTTGTGCTTTGTCTGATAATGATGTAGCTCTCAGAGCACTTCCGTAGTACAGAAGAAGTGAAGAACTAGAGGTTAAAAGGTCACTAGTTAAATCAAACCAGATTAAAGAAAAAAGATTTCTCTTTTAATCGATATGGCATGTGTATGAGTATTTTTGGCAATCTCTATGGCATGTGTATGAGTATTTTTGCCTGCACTTGTGACTGCATACCGCCTGCATGCCTGGTGCCTGTGGAGGTCAGAAGGTGGCATTCGATGCTCTGGAACTGGAGTTATGGATGGTTGTGAGCTGCCATGTGGGTGCTGAGAACCAAACCTGGGTCCTCTGGAAGGGCAGCCAATACTCTTTAGCTGCTGAGTCATCTCTCCAGCCCCCGCAGCCCAAACCTTACATAGAATTACTAACCCACAATTGTGCTTCCTGGTCCTGGGTTGGTCCTCTGCGTGTGTGAAACCATTGGTTTATAGATTTTCCTTGGCGCGTTGTTTTCTCGACCCTTGTTTATTCTGGACTCTGCTCGGTATTTTCATTTCTCTTATTTGCCTTTTAGTGGTGGTTTACTCAACAAGTTGTCTCAGCTCACTCCCTGCCGGGGCCTACAGTGGCCTGAAGAAAATGATTGGTAAACATCCATGTTGACTTGTCTTTGTCTTGCTGTGGTTGGTGTTTTAACATTCCCCACTGCCTGGGAAGCAGAAACTTGGTTGGTGGGATGGAATTCCCTTCCTAGCTCTGAGGCTGTGGTTGGCCTGTCTGATTAACACAGGCTTCTTCCTGCTCCCATCATTGTGTGTCAGGACTCGGTCCAAGAATGCAGTCATGAGGATCCTGAGTGCGGGTGACCTCAGTTTCCTCAAAACACAGGATTGTTCTTAAAATGTGCTTTCACGCCCCTCCCAGGTGTAGCCGATAGGAGTGAGTTTACTTCAGATAATTCGTTACAACTGGCGATTGTTATTTGTTTATATGACTCTATGGAAAAACACGCTTTTTTGCTACATGCGGCTTGTTCTTGTGATTGTACGCTTTACTCAGGTGACCCTTCTTAACCCTCAGAGTATAAATTGTCTGGTGCTCTGAATAAAGGTGGCTATTGCATGAGACTTTCGTCTGCCTCGTTCGCCAGCTCCATTCTCCCAGGTCTCACTGCCTCTAGAGCTGTGACACTTGGGGAGTCAACCAGACCTAAGCCAGTGACCACATCAGCTATTGGCTCCAGTAAGTCAATTGCATTTATTTGATTTGGGTGTGGGTGTGTGCCGTGGCACACATGTCCACCATGTAGGTCCCAGGCATTAAACTCGGGTCGTCAGGTGTGGCAACAGATACCTTTACCTGCTGAGCAGTCTCGCCATCCCATCAAATAGGTTCAGTCAGAGAGAAGTGCAGACTGCTTTCTTTCTCACTTTGAAAGTGAAAGTTGAGCAGTTGGAGCAACGAGAGGGAGTCAGGTTGTACCATGCTTCAATCTCTCTCTACTGCTGAACTCTGTATCTACGGCATGATGTCCGGGGCCTCAGCTAGGGAGATATAAAGGCTAGGGTCTGGAATCATCTGAGGTTTAGTCACATGGTAGTTGATACTGGCTACCAGCCAGAATTTCAGTGTTACTAAAACAAACCTCTTCTACTGGCTGCTTTGGGCTTCCTAGCATGGTGGCCGAGAACCAAGAACAAGCTCCCCAAACTCCACCATCTTTATGAACTAGCTCAGGAGTCATACAGGGACTCAGCTCCCAGCAAATAGCAAAGTTGCGCTGTCACAGCTACCTCAGCAGCCAGTTTTTTGTTTGTTTTCTGTTGTGTTTTTTTGTTTTGTTTTGTTTTTGTTTGAGTCAGGTCCTATGTAGCCTGAGCTGGCCTCAAACTCCTTATATAGCCAAGGGTGACCTTGAATTCCCAGCCATCCTGCTCCTACAACCCAAGTGCTGGGATTATAGGCATGTGACATCACCCAATTGCTGTAGCTTTTGAAAATGACCATTTGCCATTTTGTAGTGTTTCCTTCCGTTCTGCTGTTCAGGGAACCACACTGAGCCTGGTCTGGACGAGATACCTTCATCAGATGTGTGCAGCGCCCTGCACTTCCCATACTGTGTCAACTATAATCTCTAGTTACTCGTTCTTCTGCCCTAAGCTCCCTTGCATGGTCCCTTCCCTTTGCAGTTCTGTCTCCAGCAGTCAGTAAAATACGGATGACTGCTAAAGCTCCCTGGCCTTTGTAGACAAACCCATTTCAGAGACAGCCTCACCCCCCACTCTTGGTGTCTGTCTTAGTTTCTGTGGCTGTGCTAAAACACCATGACCGAAAGCAACTTGGGGAGGAAAAGGTTTGCTTCATTTTACAGTTCCAGCACAGCCCATCATCTAAGGAACTCAGGGCAGGAACCTGGAGGCAGGGACTGAAGCAGAGACCGTGGAGGCTTAAGACTCATGGCTCGATCAACCTGCTTTCTCATACACCTGAGGGGGTGGCACCACCCACAGTGAGCTGACCCCCCACAGTGGGCTGACCCCCCCACAGTGGGATGTCCCTCTCGCATAAATCATTAACCAATAAGTGCATGCATAGACTTGCACACGGGCCAATCTGATGGAGACATTTTCTCAACTAGATTCCCTCTTCTCAGATGACTCCAGCTTGTGTCAAGTTGACAAAACAAAACAAAACAAACAAACAAACAAACAAAAAACAAACACTAGCCAGGACAGCGTCTTTACATCCTGCTGTTCCAGTCCCTCTGTGCTGCCAGCCTGTGCCTCTCCCAGATGCCAAGCCCAGACCTTTAGAAGTCAGCATCAAAGAGCATTCGGAACAATCCCATGGTGGCCCTGCCTGGCAGCCAACTGTTCCATTTTATCAAAGCCACCATGTGTGCACAACAAAGAGAGCAGAAAAGGAAAAATATGTACCCTTGATACTAGATAAGAAGACCTCACGGGTATTGCAGTGGCCAAAGATGGAAGCCATTAAGTGTGATGAAAGTGCCATAAAGCAGAGGAGGACAAGAATGCAAAGCATGTGCACCCAATGCTGGAAATGCCTCTCCAAAGATGGAACGGGGGCTTTACTCTCTCTCTCTCTCTCTCTCTCTCTCTCTCTCTCTCTCTCTCTCTCCCTCCCTCCCCCTCTCCCTCCCTCCCCCCCACTCCCTCCTTCAGCTTTCTATGAATAAGAGGGTCCCCCACAATGCATAAAATCTCCTTGTCATTGTTGGGTGTTGTGTGAGGTGGTGCACATGTGTGATATATGTGTGTGTGCATGTGTATGTAGATGCATGTGTCTGTGTGTGTATAGCCAGATGCATGAGACCAGAGGATTACACTGCTTGCCTTTCTCCATCAGTCTCTGCCTTGATTCCATGAGACAGTCTCACTGAACCTGGAGCTCATCACTTCAGCTAGGATGGCTAGCCAGCAAGCACCTTGGATCTGCCTGTCTCTGCTCCCCAGTGGTAGGGTTATAGGCATATATGGCCAGGCCTGACTTTTTATGTAAGTGCTGGGGTTTCGAACTCAGGATCTTACCTACTGAGCCATCTCTCCAGCCTGAACTTTTGATTTCTTAACAGCTTTACAAAGACACCTTGTGCACTAAGTAAGGTGTGCCGCTCATCACAAGCCTACATTAGCTCTGCCCATCACATTCAGCAGTGACTTGGTACCTGTCCTGTGGACTTATGTTGGTGATGGTGACCACTTTAATGGACCTGTGCCTGAGGTAAGCAGCAGATGGTCCAGGATAGGCAAGACACTTTCCTAAAGGTTAACACAGATCTATTTGTTACCCTGGGAAACATTTTCTTGAAGACTGGCCAGGGAATGCCCAGCTCAGGGAATTAATCAGTAAGTGAAGTCTTAAGTTTGAGTCCTCTGTCCCCATTCCAGCCTGTGATCAGGCTCCTATCGGACTCTTCTGCCTAGCACATTTGGGGACCAGCGTTTTGGCCATTGGTGTCATTAGACTCAAACACCTCTGAGCCAGTCCGTGAAGTCAGGCAAGGAATCCATTCTAACCTTGTTACCTGGTCAAATGCCAGATGATAGGAGCCCATATTAACATGAAGAAATTGTTTTACAACAAGAACAATCCGAAGATGTCCCTGAGTCGCTTTGAAGTGCTTGCTTTGCCCATCTTCAAGTGTCAAGGGCTTACACCCGTCTCCCCACGCTGAAAGAGAGCAGCAGGTTCAGGTAGCCACTCTTCTACTGGGCCTCTTCGGAGCACAGCACAGGTACAGGCCAGGCCCTGCTGAATGTGAAACGTCTTCAGAAAGACGTCACCAGAGTTGTGGTCAGAACCTGGCAGCTCTAACCAACCAGGGCCAGCCTCCTGTCCCCAACAGGTGAACAAAACAGACAAGATAAGAGTGAGAAGCATAAAAGGGCACGTATTTGGTGTGACTACTTTGGGAAGAGGAACAAGGAGGTCTGATGACACGTGTCCCCTCCCTCCCCCACCACAGTCCATCTTCCATATCTTGGCATGAGGTCTGAATTTAAATGGAGGCTCAGGATATGCATAACTTAGTAGTTCTTGGCAAGGTGTGGCCCCACCCATCATTTTCTCAGCTCCTGTCTCCCTGGCAAGGTCTGTAAAATGTAAACCTCTGTTCAGGAGACAGGCCCTACCCCTGGCTGACATCAGGGACGTAGATTTTCTCTTCTCACAGCGTGACATTCCTGAGGAAGTTCCAATTTGGGGAGTCTGATTGCCAAAGAGGAGGATGAATATCTCTTCTGAGTATCTTCCTTCCCTGCAGGCTGGTTACTGAGCTGGTGGGTAGTATAGTACAGGTCACTTTAGATAGTTGTAATGTAGAGAGTGAAGTCTGAGTATTCATATGGGTAAAGCATCTGGCTTGCATGTTGACAGAGGTGGAGGATAACAGGAAAGGATGTTTTTGACAAAGCCTGTGGGGGAGAGCAAAGCTGTCCCAGAGAACCCCAGTCCCGCATGTCAGAAAGCAGAGGCATTTGGTACTTAGACTGGCTGGACTATGTAGTCATGGTTCTTACAAAGCTGTCACTCAACAGTGGCCAACAAGCTGGCCATGAAGATGCTGTAGTCACATGTGAGGAGACTGGTGATGACTGACACACAACAACATCCATCAGACCAAATATGGAAATGGGTCAAGCCCTGTGGAGCCTGGTCCTGCAGTATTCTGTACTCCATGTAATAGATCCAAGTTCAGGTACAGACGTCTTCATCTGCTGGTTGATTCTATCAACTGTACTTGTCGTCAGGGAAGGCCCTGCCTGCCTACCTCCTCCCTCAGTCTGTCTGTCCTCTCTCCATGTTGCTGCCTGCCTACCTCCTCCCTCAGTCTGTCTGTCCTCTCTCCAGGTTGCTGCCTGCCACTCCTCTCATGCTGCAAAACCCTTTGCATGTTTGTCTTCTCTATCTTTACTTTGGTCTCAGAACTCCCTGTAATCTCCCTTTGTCTTTCCTCCTTCATCACTCAGAGGGACATCACACTTTCTCCCCCACACAAACTCTCTCTCTCTCTCTCTCTCT